>CANTUT010000557.1:0-215000 GCA_947687605.1 Reutealis trisperma
TAAGGAGGAATAAGTTCGCCTTATAGTGAAAGGGTCTCTAGTGCATTATACTACAGACTCTCTGTTGTACCTCTATAAACCTTTGAAGATCTAAATGACTTAGGGTTGTAATTAGAGGAGGTCAATTTTGATAGGTCTAACGTACAAAGCTCTTGGCCCAAGAACTAATCTAAATATCAATCAACTGGGAACTCTACTAGAACCACTAAGGTGAATTTGGTTAAGGCTCCTAAAAAATTTTCACAGCTTAATCAACCTATATCTGTGATCTTAAAAAGTTTGATAAAGAATAACATCCTAAAGTCGTTGAACCCAAAGCCGTTGCTAAATTTGCTGTCTTCAAGGTTCAATGCCAACCAGTACTGTCATTTCCATATTCAATTTTCTAAATCAACTTATATAGTGGGAGGTCCTAAATTGTTTAGGTTCCTAGTTTCCTAGCTATTAGATTATAGGTTTTAGAAGATTTTCAAGGAAAAGTGGGGACCAAGAGTACCTTACCTTCACGCAGTGAACCAATTTGGGGAGAGAGCAAGGGATTAGAATAATAAGATTTTTAGTAATATTTTTTCATAAATATAGACTACTGGTGAGATTGGGTGGCATCCAAAAATGCTTAATACTCACAGTTCTAGATATCTTCAAACTCTAGTAAACCAATTTTTTAGGGATCTTGAAAGCGTCCTTGCTTAGGTAGAACTCTTGTGGGCAGTAGGTCATGATATGGATCAATGTGGAAAGTTATGCATGAGATATAAAATCCTATTAATAATAAAATGATTCTAGACCCAGAGTAACCAAGTGTTATGGCCAACCCATTCCCTAAACACCAAAAAGTAAATCATCCTTGTACCTATTTAATCAAATCAAGTATGACTAAAGAATAGGCTTTTAGCTACCTTTCTAAAATAAAACAGAGTCAAGAAGAGAAAGAAGTGAGAGAAAAGAAAGAGAGTGAATAGGTAAAACATTTTAGACGGAGAGGAGAGAAAATAAGAAGAACGATTCCATATTTTGACCATCAATATTTAAATGATCAGGAAGTCATACAGTATTTGAAATTTTAAGAGGAATTTAAGGAGAAGAGTGAAAAAGAAAGATTAAGACTTGAAAGGACTCAACAATTTGACTTAGAGTGGGAGAGTGTATTAACATCTTATTAAAAAAGAAGTCGATAAGTGGGGAGAAAGTGACAAGGTGAATGAGAAGCAAAAAGAGGGAGAGGAGAATGACTTTGCTTTAAAGCAACTAAAGATAATATTCACCATCTTATACATATAGGAACTTCTAATGTCTTCCAAAAAGCACCATGAGCCTTAGTGATGGCCCTAACAAATATGCCTATCATTGGCACCTTTACACCAGAAGGATTGATTACTCTAGTTAGAGTTGAAACTCCAACTGTAAGCTTTACTAATAAAGAACTATCCCTAAGAAGGGAATATACTAAGCTCTTGATAATTAAGGTAGAAATGAAAGGAATAAAGGTAGTTGGACCAATGGTTAATGATTGTTCAACCATCAATGTATGTCCTCTAAAGGTCTTACCTAAATTAGGGGTAACTTTTAAGGACCTCCAAGCTTTAGACTAAGTGATTCAAGCATATGATAACTGTAAGCTCATTATAAAGGGAACATTCAAAACTATTGTAAAGGTGAGGGACATCGAATCCATAGTGGAATTCATAGTGCTAGATATTCTCCTACTTTTTTCTTTCCTATTAGGATGGCCTTATTTGAAATTTTAATTTATTCTAGAGCTTAATGAGGAAGTAGGAACCTTTTCTATCAAGAGATGAGTTCATAAGTTTTATTTTTAAGGTTTTTGAAGGGTAAAAACTAAACTATAAAGCAACGGACATTAAAATTTCAAAATATCAAAATTCGCCTCCTAGGAGGGGTGTAAACTTATGGCATAGGCCAGGGCATGCACTCTATGCATAGGATGCAAGCCTATCTTTTGTTGAAAGTTAGCTGCAAGCATCTTAAATAATTGATAAGTCTTTACAATCATCTTTTCGCCCATTGCTCCATTAGCTACATTGTCTACTGTAAACTAGCTTTGCTGAGTTAGCCCATCATAAAAGAACTAGTTTAGTTGCTCTAAAGGTTAATGATGATAAAGACATTATATGAATAGTAGCTTGAAATGATCTTAAGCTTTATGAAAAGGTTTCCCTTTCACTTATCAAAATGTTGCTACCTTGGTTTGAAGTTTAGATGTCTTCTGATGGGAATAGTATTTTCTTATAAACTTGTTATATATTTCTTCCCAAAAGGTCAGTGAGCCTAGTGGAAGAGTCATTAACTATGACTTTGCTCTATCTTTTAATGTGTGAGGGAAACATCTTATATGTAGCCAGTCCTTATGTAATCCTTACAAAGGGAAGTTTTATATGGGAGCATAAAACATTGTAATTAAGTTTAGAAGGTCTTTATTTTTCATAGAATGATGGCAACTAATTATAGTGCATATTCTTGAGCTTATAGTTCCTTGCAACTTCCCTAAATCTAGTGCAAGAAATATGTATGCTAATAATTAGCCTATCATATTCTTTCAACATTCTTTACCTTTTAGCCATATTTCTATTTCTAATGCCTTGATCCTCTAACACTTCTTCCTAAGTTTCTTGAATATTTATATTATCTATTTTCTCTGTTTTAACCTTCCTCCTCAATTCTTTGGTCTTCTTCTTGCCTTAGATGTGAGTATTTTACTCCCAAATAAAGTTGATCAAATTCCTTTTAGTAGTTCCTTTGATTTCCCTTAATTTTGTGTAAGTTGTCAACAAATGGAGCTAGCTCTTTTCTTTGAGATCTTCTCCTTTGCATAAATTGCACACATAACTAGTGTTGACTTAAGTATTTCAAAACTTAGTCAATCTCTATTTTGATCTTATCAATCAAATTAAAGCTATCTAATATATGTGTTAAGTTTTTATTTTACAGAATAAACGTATTTGATAGGTCGAAATTTCAAAGATTCAAAAATTCTCTCAAGTCATGAACTTGGCCTCTGATTCATGACCAAGATATAAAAATCATGCTGCGACCCATAAATAGTGACTGTGACCCACTCCATCATCAACAAGACTATTAAAGGCCAAATCTTCAATTTTGTACCTCGAGCAATAGTGGATATTGCAATCTCAGTCGTGATTATGACCAAGGGTGCAATATAGGATTTGCAACCATAATTATGGAGTCATGACTGTGACTTTCATATAGAAGCCCACAACTCTAACAGATAGTTGAACAACTAACGAGAAGATGCTACATGTCAACTAGCCATTGAGATCTTAAGATCTTTAAAGATTGCAACAGCAAAAATCCCATTTCGAGCATGAAAATAATGTCGCGGCTGCAAATAAGGCTTAGTGGTAGCAACATTATTCTCACAAAGCATTTAATGCAAGATTTTATGGTTGTTATGAAGATTTCTTTCCCATACTCTTTGTAATAGGAATTTAGAGGGAGAAAACTGTAAGTACGCCCTCCAAAGAACCTCATAACTATCCAACAACCTTCATTAAAGCCAAACTCTTGCAAATTTATTTCTCAAAGTCTTAACCTTTTAATTATATCTATTTGGTTGTTGTAAGAGCATTGATTCCTCAAAAGGGTTAAGTGTTAGCCTTTAAAACACATTATATTGGGTTGAGAGTGAGCCAATAGAAAACTCTTATATAGATTTAAGTGTAAGCCTAAGGGAAACACTTGTGAGGGTTGTGTGTTTTCCATTAAAACACATTGTAAAGTTTAAAGTGAGCTTAAAACTCCATTGTAATTATCTAGTAGTAGTAGAATACCCAATTGAGATTAGGGAGTAAACGTGGGATTTGTTAACACCCGAACCACTATAAAATTGCTTATGGCTATTCTCTTTCCCTATCTCCTTCTATCTAAATTTTAATTTCCCACCAATTTAACTCTCTACTTGGTGCACAAGGGCAAACAACTAGAAGAAAATTTATTAAAGCAAATTAACAAAATTAGAAAGAAAATAATTCTAAAATGATAAAATAAAATATAAAATAATGACTTAACTCAACTAAAAGGAAATTTAAACTACTACGCCTATAACCTTCCCTGACAATAACGCTAAAAACTTGTTCATGCCTAACTCACCTTATTCTTATTTATATTAGGTTATTACTCGCAAGTATACAAGGTTACTATAGCTAGGGTAAGAAACCCAAGGTTGTTTCTCAACAAAGTATAGATTAGTATGTTCAAATCACAATTTATTACAAACATAAATAAATAAAACAAATGCTTAAATGTAAAAATAGACAATTATGCGAACACTTAATTTATTACCCTAGAGCTTAATGATGATGAAAAAGTTTGTTTCTTTCTTAGAAGTCAATTCATAATGTAGTTTTGGGTTTAATTGAAAGGTTTTTGGGTATAATTAGAAAATATTTTAGAACATGGGTAGAATTGAAAAGATCAGGGGTACAATTGAAAATTTTTGGACTTAATTGAAAGTATTTGCTAAAATTAGAGATTGGAAGGCAATTTTTAAATTATATTTTGGTCCTCATACGAATGGACAAATTACACTTTAGTATTTATATTTTTTGAAAAACTAGTAGCCATATCCCGTGCCCCTTTTCTGGCAGGACAAGGGACGCACATCTCTATTGTGCGCCCATTAGCCTTAGATAGGTTAATTTTCAAATTTCATTTTTAAAAAGAATTAATTTTTAAATAAAAATAACCCCCTCAATCCCTCATAATCTAAAAATGGGATTAGGGAGGATTAAGTTGGCTTGCTTTTGATTTTTTAAATTAAAATTAGATTAAAAAACCTTTGAATTTTGAAAAGATATATAAAAAATAAATTTTTTATCTGATTGAGGGAGGAGGAGGCAGAAGAAATAGGAGGAAGCACTTTTTTTGCTATCTGCAAGGACAAACTGAAAGGAAGGATTATGACCCTTTTCTCTGAGATTTTTCAGGGAAAATCAAAAACTAAAACACTAGAAAGAACATAAACATTCTTTGTGAATCGTTTTCAAGAAGAAGAACAAGGTAAACTCTTTAGATTTCTATGAACTGAGGGCTTTAGTTTCCTCACCCTAGGATTCTCAATGCTCTTAGAATCTTAGGTATGAGAGGGTTAGGGATAAGGTCACTTGATAAAAATTTTAATTTTGCTTCATCTATTTCTTATAATGACATCATATGTATTTAGTTTTAGCTTAATTCATCTTTTTATTTTTATTTTGTTTCATTCGTGTGTGTGTGTGTGTGTGTGTATAAATGAGTTTGGCAAAATCTATAGGGATCAAGACTAGTTCTTGATTACCTAAGCTTAGGTCTTTAGTTTTTTGCAATTTTATTTTTTTTATGATTAATTTCTTAAAGTTTTGTTATTTCTATATTATTTGTAGCATATGTTTATTTTACAATACATTGAAATAAAAGCATGAGGCAGCATAAAAATCAAAATCCCAGCTACCCAGATGCATAGGGTGCATGATCCTTTGTGTGCCTCATGTATGGGGCATAGTCCATAGGCTACATCCCTTGTTCATTTTGTTCTTTTTTCCATTTATTCAGTTCTTAGTCTTTTTTATGTGTTTCAATTTTTGGGTGAATCATGGGCACTTTCCAGTAAGTTTTTGCACCATTTTGAATAAAAGTCACTACAAAGAAGCAAATACAAGGCAATGTGGATAATAGGAGGAATAGACAGAGGCAAGGCATGAGGTGCAGGCCTGGTACTACATTCCTCAGGAGCATATTTGATATTTTACTTTTTTTTAGGTTCTTTAACTTTGGGTTAATTGGGTTATTATTCTACTTCTATAATTTAATTTTCCAGTAGTTAATTAGTTTCTATTTTGTTTTAGGATTTGTAATAATCAATTAATTCATCATCCCCTAAATAATTAGGTTATTTAGAATTAGGATTTGTTTGATCACCTTAATTAATTTGGTAAATTTACATTTTTTTGTTCCTAGCATGAAATTAGAAAGTAATTGGATCTTCTTTACTTAGAAATATATAACAGTTAGGATTTAATTTATTTCTAATTAATTGATTTAATTATTTGGATGTTTATTACATAATAAGCTTAATTGATTTGTTTAATTAATGAATTTAGTGGCATGATTAGGTTTTTGTTTTTGAAAAAAATATGGTTATATGATTTTTAATTATTTATATGAACAGCATGTTTGATTTGAATTGTAATTAATTCATTTAATTTGATTAGTAAATACATGATAGGAATTAATTTGGCTACGAATTAAATGCATGTTAAGAAGCCACATTTTGATTTATTTGGCATGCTAATTTAATTAACTTGGTAGAATGAGATGTTTCATAATTGACTTAGGATACTTTTGGTTTGATCCTATTTTTATGATGAATTAAGTTTTATTCTTTGAATGATACTAATGCATGTTTTAATTATTTGTTATAATATATGATTGGTATGAACATTATAAATTGTATAACTGTTGCATATGATAAAGTTTAAAAAGTCTAAATAAGCCTTATATTAAAATTGACCAATTAGTAGAAGCCAGCCTCAAAACTAGGTAGGCCTAGGTGCCTAACACCTTTCTAGACCCATACATAACCTGTTTACTTGAATCTCTGGTAAAAAGAGGTGGCAATGCCATTCTCCATTTTGGACTTTCTCTCAATTAGTCTTCCTTTGATTTAAATTTGAAGATAGTGCAAAGTCCATACCTAGGGCCATAAAAATTATCGCCAGAGTGGTGACTCTATTGGGGATTGAGAAGTTGATTCCAAAATTGATCTTTATTAATGTTTGGTTTGTTTAGGCTTGATGGTCAACATCATTATAGTATGCACATTAGCACCGTTGTCCCTTAAACTTTAGGTATCATTAAGGAAACAATCCCTTAGCTCCATTCAACCTTTATACTTCCATAATTGGCCTTACTACTTACATGTCAGTACATTAGGGTGTAAGAAGACTTAGGCAAATATTGTTTATACCCTTAGGCCGCTCACCTAATTGGAGATATGAACTCATTTCTTACTTGTGGGAGCCTTAAGCCTTAAGCCAACTTGAGTGCATGTATTAACTTAGTAATTTCCGTTAGGATTTCCAAATGTGTTTTATGCATATATGTTTCAAAGCCTAATATCCTTACTATATTATTCAGGTAGTTCATCAAAATGGCCTTGGATCATAGATTGACTGTGCTATGCTTATTTACTTAGGATGGTTATACATGAAATAGGCTTATGTTCCCTCTATTGGATCATTAAGTCTGTAATACCCAAGGTTTTCTTAGCCCATTAGAGTTAACAATGATGCCATAAGAGATTTATTTTAATGAACAATATGATAATGAATGAAGAATGGAATTAATTTTTATATGCATTTTTATCATAAAATGAAAGTCAAACCGAGTTTGACTTAATGTGACTACATTAATTATTTATTGAAAATGTGAATATAAAGTGCTAGTGAATGGGCATGAACATAATACCTAAACATTTCCTAAGTCATTGGAGATAAATATAGTGATAAGAGAAGTTCATTTTAATCAAAGCTATAGTGGTACAATAGAAGTCAAACTTAGTTTGACCTAGTAAGCCTAGATGATTTATATACTTGAACAATGCTATTGAAGAGCTAGTAAATGTGCATTATTGTGAGGTCTCGCCCAAGCAATTTGTTCAATCCACTAAAAGGAATCAAGATGCTCATTTGGGAAAGAACTCACGAGGAAGCCCTTGGGCTTATCTTTGATAGATTTGAAAATTATTTCTTAAAATCGCCACCTTAATTTATTTTTACTTGGGAAAATTCAAGGAAAAAACTCATTTGACTCTAATTATTACCCAAAGGAAAAAAGATCACTAGCATGGAAATCAAAAAGGATTCAGAGACTAGGTTTTCAGTTTACTTTAACAATATAAGTTAGGCCAATGAATATAAGAGTGACTTAAAATATATTTCATGAACAATCTAAGACACATAAAAAATTTATAATATGCATGATTATTCAATTCATCTATTCAATAATAAAGTAAATATATAAGTAAAGTTCAAAAAGAAAGTTAACATTACAATAAAAATTCTAAGCTTAGGGGATACCTCCTCTAGCCCTTATAGGTTCTAAAGAAGTCACATATTCCCCAAACTAAGCCTAATAACAAAGCAAAAACAAAATAAAATAAAATAAAATCAAGTGAAAAAGGTGATAGGGGAGAGAGTCAGTTTTAATTGAATTCAATGCTTGAACCAAGCATGCCTGTGTATCCTTTTAAATGGAAATCAGAACCCACACAGTTCTCCCTTCTTGCAAAGGGTTAATTTAGCCTAGTCATTTTATCATGTTTTGATTAATTGATAGATAGTTGAGTTGATTGATTTAACTAATTGATTACTAAATGGAGTTAATTAAGTCAAGTTCTAATGAATTACCTTGGCAAATCAAAAATTAGGCAAGGAGCCTTAAAACACAAATCTCAAGAAGGGAAACAATAAATAAAATAAAGAAAAGAGAAAGAAACTTACCTCAAATGGTGGGCAACGATTAGCCTTGGACAATGCAATGGCTTGCCTCAGATGGCAGGTGGCCATTTGCCTTGGATGGCGTGCGGAGGCTAGCCTCAAACGGCGTGGCAACTTGCCTTAGATGGCTGGTAGTGGCTAGCTTCAAAAAATGGACACAAGCCTTGGGAGATAAACTCAGGTGAAAGGCCTTTGACTTGTTGAGTAGGAATGAAGGAGAAACCCCTTAACTCGTTATGCAAAATGAGGAGCAAATGCAAAGCAAAAGAAAAGAAAAGCTTTAGAACTAGCATAGTTTGCTTGATGTAAAAGCTTTTAAGCTCCCAAAGTTAATGATATAAAGTGTGGAAAGGTCCTCTATATATAGAAGGAGGGCTAGAGCATAGAAACTATCAATTTTTGATGTAGGATTATGGAAAGTTGGAAAAATGCACAAATTGATACACAAAGACTCTGTAGTGTTACATGCAGTAGTGTCGCAAAAAGCTCTGCAACAATGCCATAGGGCTATGCAGCATTGAGCCTTGATTTGCCTATTTAGCTAGTTTTCATCCATTTCTCATTTGTTTTCTGTGATTACACTTGTATTGGCCTTTGTACTGAGTCCTGAATGGTTTGAAGATGGTTTTAGAAGTCATGTGTCACATCCCAATTTCAGAGATATGACAGTCCTAGAACATGGAGAGACATAAGGTCACCTACGCTATAGAACCCATTCATACATATACAAATATTACTTAGGATCGTACCAAAACCTCATGCATTAACTTAATTATCCAATAATAAGGAAAACTTTAACTAGCGGAAGCATAATATTAAAATACTTTAAATATAATCCATATGGAAAGAACATTTAAGACTCCAAATACATTAAATAAATAAAATATGCCAAATATAAACTCCCAAAATAAGGACTTTTGGAGCATCTAGAGACTCATCATCTTATAGTATGGTAATAAAATTTGGCAAGGAAATTTCCCAAGCGGAGTAAGTTGCTTGAGCGATCACCTTGCCTTCTCATAATGCTCACCTAAAACCACACAATGAAAAAGGAGTGAGATAGATAATCTCAATGAGTAAACAATAAGACTTGAACAATAACAGATATCCCTTTATAAGGGTTTATAGATCATGGTTCTTAGTTTGTAAATTAACAAGGTTCACAGATATCAAACTTAAAACTTGTAACATATAGAGTGAAGGTTGTTGCCTTATCTACTCATAACATAAATATAGACTGAAGGTTACTGCCTTATCCACTTTTAATATAAATATAGAGTGAATGCTACTGCCTTGTATGCTCATAACATAATTATAAAGTGTAGGTTGCTGCCTTGTACACTCGTAACATAATTATAGAGTGAAGGTTGCTGCCTTGTCCACTCATAGCATAAATATAGAGTGAAGGCTGCTGCCTTGTCCACTCATAACATAAACATAAAGTGAAGGCTATTGCCTTGCTCACTCGTAACATAAAGGAAAAGTAATAGTAGCATTGAAAAATGCAATCGCATATAATATAATAGATGTTTAGCTTATTGAATAGAAGATAAATAATAATGTGGCTCTAGAAAGAAAGTAAGGTATGGCAATAATCACAAAGGATCTTTCTTATCATGCAATAAATAATAATAGTTTCAGACTAATTATCCTTTGGTAATGATAAGTGTTGAAAACACTATATTTTGGCCTTTGTTCTTAATGTATTTTATGCCTCCAATTGAGTTTAATTTGTTTGTTTTAGTGCTTTCATAGTTCTTTTAGTTAATTCAATGTCAAAGGATGCCATGATCCGAATGTGACCCTAGATGGTGAAAGATCCAAGCCAAAATTTTGATTTTTGGAAGTATATGGGCTGCCACTGGTTGAGCCACAACTGGAATTCCAACCGTGTGATAAGAGCAAAATGGGAAATTATCCAGTAGCCTCCCATGGGTGGAGGCATGGATGGGTCTCACCCGTAGGAAGTTACGTTTTCTTTGATTCTTTCATTGCCACGGTTGGAACCCCAGTCGTGGGTCCAGTGGTGTGCATTAGAAATTTCAAAAGTATAAAACCAAATCTGACAACATTTTGGGGGGAGTCACTGAGGGATTAGAGAGAGAATAGTAAGGGAAATAAGACATTGAAGATCATGGATCAAAGAATAGGATTTCTCTGCACTTAATTCATGAATCGTTTGGGATTTTTTACTTCTTTGATTCTTTCTTTATTTCAATGTGTGATATGAACTAATTCTTTCCAATTTGGGTATTGATGAACCCTAAAACCTTTTGTATAGATTGAATTACTTCTTATTCAATTAAATCTTTCCTTCAGTTATTTTATCTTTATGATTATTATTGCTTAAATACTAGTTGATAATTGCATACTTATTAATTGGGGATTGTTTTCATATAATTGATTAGAGATAGCTTTATGTGAATTGATCACTCATAGAGATTGAGGGTTGATTGCGGCACTAAAGATAAGCTTACAAGACTTTTTTGGTAGATAGTTTCTCAAATCTAAAGCAAGACCTAATTGAGTTTTCTTGAGAAGAGATTCCTTGCATTCCTTTTGGGAAATAGGGATTTAATTACTCGAGAGAGATTTTTATCTAATTTAGTGAAACACCAATTCAACTTATAGAATGAATTTGATTGATGTGTAGTTCATGATATACAATTAAGGACGTAGTTCATGATATACAATTAAGGGCTAGGGGGATTCAATCCCTGAATGGGCCTTTATTCATGATTTCATCTCCTTTTTCCTTCTTGTTATTTTACTTAAATTATATTTTAGTTTAGTTTGAATATAATTATAATCATTCTCATCAACACCAATTTGATTAACTAGACATTAACAGACATTTTGAGCTAGTACTTACCTAAAGTCTCTAGTGGAACAATAACTCATTCACTACTATATTACTTGTGCTATCTGTACACTTATAGAATACGCATCAAGTTTTTGGCGCCGTTGTCGGGGACTTTTAGAGTAATATTAGAATAGAGTTGAAGCTAGTGATTTAGTTTTTATTTTTATTTGTTATTTAATTTTTTTTTTGGTTTTTGTTGCAAAATTCTCTTTTCAAGTACCCTTTTTCTGTTTATGACCAGAGCTAGTTCGTCTAATCTACTAGAACTTAATCCAGAGCTAGAGAGAACATTGAGACAAAAGCGAAAGGAGGAATGGGAACTAGCCTTGGTAGGAGAGGTACCAGACCTAGAAGATATTAATTCAAAAGAAGAGGCTGAAATAATGGCAGAAAACTAGCCAAGAACCATGCAAGAATATGCAAGGCCCACTTTTAATGGGGCCGACTCAAGTATATGGAGGCTAACAGTTGCTACAAACAATTTTGAAATTAAGCCAAATGTGATACAGATGGTGCAGCAGACTTGCCAATTTGATGGCTTCCCAGATGAAGATCCTAATGCTCATATTGAGAATTTTTGGAGATTTGTGACACATTTAAGATCAATAATGTCTTAGATGATGCAATTAGGCTGTGTTTGTTTCCTTTTTCACTCCGAGACAAACCAAAGAAATGGCTCAAGTCTTTCTCAGCTGGCACTTTTACTACATGGACTCAATTGGCAGAGAAATTCTTAGAGAAATACTTTCCACCATCCAAGATCGCTAAGTTGAGGAATGACATAACTTCCTTCATTCAGCAAGATGGTGAGACTTTTTATGATGCGTGGGAAAGATTTAAAGACTCATTGAGGAGGTGTCCACATCATGGCCTTCCACTATGGCACCAGATTCAAACCTTTTACAATAGTTTGAACTATACAAGCAAGTAGTCTATTAATGCGGTAGCTAGTGGTTCTATCAACAACAAGACACTTGATGAGGCAAGGGACTTGATTGAAGACATTGCTCTCACCAACTATCAGTGGCAAGTCCCCAGAGAGCAGAGAAGAATTGGAGGGGGTGGTTCACATCAGGTGGACCCAATTGTAGCATTGACCGCTCAGCTTGAAGCCATGAACAAAAAAATGGATTACTTGACTGCATCTTCATCTGGAAGACAAGCTCAAGTTATGTGTTGTGATTAGTGCAGGGGAGGACACCAAAGTCAAGATTGCCAAAGTGGCAATAATTTTGCCAAGTCAAAGCAAATAGATTATACAGTTAATGCTCTGAGACAGCAGGACAACCCCTACAGTAACACATATAATTCGGGGTGGAGGAATCACCCTAATTTCTCATGGGGTAATCAGTCTAACCCAAGACCTCCACCTGGATTTCAGCAGCAGCCTCAATACCAACAAGATCCACCTAATAAGACTTCTTTAGAGGAGATGATGGAGAAATTTATTGAGTCTTTTTAGAATTTATGCAAACAGGATAATCAAGAGATGTGTGGGATGGCCTGAGAATATGAGCATTATAGAGCAATGTCACAGTGGGCTAGTTGGAGGACATTATGGACCTAGCAGGACCACTCAGAAAGTTCTGGAGTCAGGATTCTATTAGTCAACTTTTCAAGGACAACTATAACTTTGCGCAACAATGTGATCGTTGCCAAAGAACAAGTAACATCTCATCTCGTGATGAGATACCCTAAAATGGTATTCTTGAGTGTGAAGTTTTTTATGTATAGGGCATCGACTTCATGGGACCTTTCCTAAGTTCTTTTGGCAATAAATACATTTTAGTAGTTGTTCATTACTGGTGTGGGTCAAATTTAATACCGTAGTCTCTAAGACTAAGTATAGAGTGAGTAGGGTGTCAAACTCTAGAGAATTTGGAGCAATTTTATATTAACCGGGTAATTACTAAGATGGATAGGCAAACAACAAACAAAAGATGTTGATTTATTCTATCTAATCTAAAATAATAAAGTTTTATTGTTACTTTAATTAATAACAATAATAATGAATAATAGAATTACAATTCAGAATTAATTTTGAACTATAAAAGTTAACAACATATAAACACATGCAAAGATTGGAGA
This sequence comes from Reutealis trisperma, assembly GCA_947687605.1. Classification (NCBI taxonomy): domain Eukaryota; kingdom Viridiplantae; phylum Streptophyta; class Magnoliopsida; order Malpighiales; family Euphorbiaceae; genus Reutealis; species Reutealis trisperma. The sequence goes on from CANTUT010000557.1 coordinate 13,465, forward strand.
ATATGACCATCAGTCCTTAAAAGCAACTCTCATTGTCAATTAAGGGTATTTTCACTTAGAGTCTATAAGCACTCTCATGACATTGTAGAGATAAACAAAAACCATTGAGTTCTATGCCAATTCTTTAACCCCTCAAAGTGGATTTCTTGTCTCCAAGTACTTTCCTATCCTTTAAGTAATTTCAATTGCATTTCCACCAAGTTATCCCAACTCTCGTTGTGAATAAATTGATTTACAAGTTATATATGGTGATCAAGCATACACAACATAATTAAGCACTCAACTAAAACTAAATCATTCATGCATATTAAGAATATAGTTCATAAAATTAATTCATCATTGCAATTCTAACAACTTATTAGAATAAGTACATGGTAAAATATGTCATAGAAATAATGCAAGCATTCATTATTGAATAGTAAAATAAAGATAGAAGAAAGGAAGAAAGATGATGAATGAAAACTCCTTTATTCTTCAGGAAATGACTTGCACAATTCTTGAACTTGAAGTGCCTTTTGGAAGGACACTTGATATAAACCAAGTACTTAATTCTAATAAGGTGTTTACAAGGATTTTAAGTAAGTTTTTCCTATGTAATACAATAGCATCCCTCCTCCAAAATGAAGCCAAATCTAAGTATTCATAAGCCCCAAGGTATCCCATGAAGTGCCTCTTTGAAAAGGGTGTCAAAATGAAAGGGCGCCTTAAAAGGGTGCTATAACTACTCGGCACAGGGGGAGGATGACTCAACACCACAGGTTGCTATCACTAGTCAGCACACTTTGTCACTGGTAAGCACAGAAGGCTACTGTCACAACTCATGCACACTTTGTCTTGGCTAATCCTTGCAAAACTTCTTCCTTTTCAAGCATAGAACCCTTGATCCTTTGAGAGTTACCTAGATTACTTAAAGAACACTTAAAAACAAGAATAAAAGCACCACTTTAAAGATAAAATTCATGCATTCAAACACAAAATTAACTATGAATTGATTAGTTTAGGTATACATATTTGCATCATATCAAATTTCCCCATACTTAAACCTTGCTTGCCCTCAAGCAAGAACAAAGAGGGAAGAGACAAAGTAATTACTTAGTTTCTCCAAGATAACTATGACACAATCTTGATTGAACAATCTTCAAAATTTATTTAAGGAGTATATGGCCAATATATTGATGATATAGTTCTTAGTGCCTAACAATGGTAAAGGATGACAAGTCTTATAGCATAAATTTTGAGCTTTGTCTAATTATCTGATCCCTATTGGTAACAAAGTTATTCAATTATTTAGTCAAGGACCTAATCATGCTTTTCTAGTCAAAATGTCCATGCATTAAGTCGAGAATTCAATAAATTCAAGTAGCCTTCTTTGGGACAAGAGAAAGCACACGCAAGAATGCAATAAGTCTCATGGCATTTTTAGACACATAGATTGCTTATTCTTCTCTCTATTTTTTTTATTACAATTAAATAAGGTACATCTTTCAAGTCGAACGAGACTAAGGCGCAAACTCATTCGCGCATAACTTACCCAACATGCATATTTAATAGGCATACCATACATATCTTTCGAATTGAATGCAACTAAGGAGCAAACTCATTTGCACACAACTTACTCAATATGCATTTATTATTATTATTTTTTATTAGCAAACAAATATAGTTCTTTTAGGATCCTCATCCATTATTGACTAATGCATAACTCATATTATGGCTATAGTTTCCTTTAGGCAACTTAAATCATGCAAATTCAAAGACTTAACTTATATCAATTTCGACAATTAAGCAAAATTAGAAAATTGACTAGATAATTAGAAATCTTTAGAAGCAATAAGAGTGAGATAAAAAGACAAAATCTTAACAAATACTAAAAAAGACTTAAGAATTTTACCAATTGGGCATTTATCAAAAACGATCATCAAATTAGTTAGAAAATAGAATGAGAAAGCCTAATCAAGATATAATAACATGGAGGAAAGCCTAATCAAGATATAATAACATGGAGAAACTTAAGTAAAAGGACAAAAATTATTGATGCAAATTATAAAATACTGAACTAAACAAAACAACAAACATGCAAAATATATTAAAAATGTAGAAAATGAAAAATTAAAACAAAATAAAACATCAAAACAAAAATAAATAGAAAGCTTCAAACTTCAACATTCAATCCCTCCCCCATACTTGAAATTCACATTATCCCCAATGTGAAGAAAAGTAAAGATGACGGAGAAGGGAAGAAAAACATACCTCATTGAGCATCGGGTGGTGGTGGTAAAGGAATGTCATACCCAGAGTAACTAAAGAACTTATGCAATTTATAGTCCATACTATATTGCGTGCACTCCATCCTTTGGTTCCTAGCCTCCAAGGCGGTAAGTTGACGTTGCATGCTCCTTTGGTTCCAAGATCTCCTCCAAAAGTTGGTGGTCACTAAGAGTGGAGCCACTTGCTTCTCCTTGAGTTTAGGATGATGGTGGTAATGCAAGTTGAACCATTGATTAGGCTATTGGTGGTAGTGGGTCTCTAGGTGGTGGAACATCATCATCGGAGTCTTCATACGAATTATAAATAGGGTGATGTAACCCCTTCCAACAAGATCATGTGTAAGCTGCAACATGGTTAAAATCCACATCCACAACATCGCCTCTTACGAAGGCTTGCTTTGTGAAATATGAGTATTTGACAACATAAGGAAAGTTTGAGCAATTAATATGAAACCCCTTAGCAATACTTGTAACAATATGACCATGTGTTAATGGATGCTCTTTAGGTGTAACACACATGAGGAGTTGATTAAAAATCCAATATGTCCAACACACTTGCTTTGATTTATGAACACACCACATCAAAAAGAGCTCTTGAACAGTTACTCTATTAGTTTTAGTTTTACCAAAAATAACACATGCAATGACTTTATGCAACATCCAGAATTTCAAATCCTTAATGAACACCACTTTCCCCTTTTTAGGTTCAAAAGGGGTTTCTATATCAGTTAAGAATGTCCAAAAGTCATTAACATTAAAATCATTAGTGATATCACAAACACCACTCCTTTTAAAACTAAAAACTTTTTGCATAAAATTATAAGTTAATTGGTAAGGTTAGCCAAGCAATCTAAATTCCAGAATTTGAGAATTTGTAACATTGATATCAAGTGTACTAAAGAACCCATAAACAAGATTGCCATAGGAATGCTCTTGCATACTTACAAGCTTTTTCAAATCGCAAGAAGTAAGAACTTGATTGAATACTTCCTCCATGCCAACATCACGAATTAAAGAGGGAGGAAAATACTTACAAGACACAATTTCTCTACGTTTGATTTTAAAGAACTTGGCTCCTTCTTCATGTGAGTGAATGGGGAAGGAGGACTCATACATTAATGCAAGGTCTTCCTCTTGTTGCTCTTCTTGAGGCCTTGAAGAAGTTGATCCTTTGGTCTTGCCCATACTTGCTTATAGTTAGAAAATAAAGAAAAAAATAGAAAAATTCTGCAACTATGAGTGAATATAGTGTAGTGTGTGAATGATGAATGAAGAAGATGATGTTTAAATAGAAGAAAGAATTATTTAAATATTAGGATTTGTGTTTTCAAAATCTAAAAAGAGTAGGGGAGTGGTGTTGTAAGGGTTAGGGTTATATAGGTGTGTAAGAGTGTGATATGAAAAGTCATATATTTTGGGAAGAGGTGTGATTCTTTTTGGAAAATAAACAACTTTTCATTAATTTATTTTAGGAAAAGAGTGTTGAATAAGCTAGTTTTTGATAAAAAAAATAAGAATAAAATAAATTACAATTGAATTAGGAATGAAAAGAAAAGAAAAATTGGTGTAAAAACTTAAAATTTTGAGTATTTCAAAATTTGTTAATTGTACCGAGTCGGCACCATAGGGCACGACTTGGCACGGATGGATTCTGTCACGAGTCGTGTCTTATGGGCACGACTCGGCATGAACTCAGTCTAAAATTGTTTTTCTATGAATGAAAATTTTGGAAAACAAAATAAATAAAAACCTAAAACAACTTTTCACTACCCTAAGTTAATAAAAATTCTAATCAAATTCCCCCGGCAATGGTGCCAAAATTTAGTGTGGGTCAAATTTAATACCCTAGTCTCTAAGACTAAGTATAGAGTGAGTAAGGTGTCAAACTCTAGGGAATTTGGAGCAATTTTATTAACCTGGTAATTACTAAGATGGATAGGCAAACAACAAAGAAAAGATGTTGATTTATTCTATCTAATCTAAAATACTAAAGTTTTATTGTTACTTTAATTAATAACAACAATAATGAATAATAGAATTATAATTCAGAATTAATTTTGAACTATAAAAGTTAACAACATATAAACACATGCAATGATTGGAGAATATAACCATCAATCCTTAAAAGCAACTCTCGTTGTCAATTAAGGGTATTTTAATTTTGAGTCTACAAGCACTCTTATGACATTGTAGAGATAAACAAAAACCATTAGTTCCATGCCAATTCTTTAACCCCTCAAAGTAGATTTCTTGTCTCCAAGTACTTTCCTATCCTTTAAGTAATTTCAATTGCATTTCCACCAAGTTATCCCAACTTTCATTGTGAATAAATTGATTTACAAGTTATATATGGTGATCAAGCATACACAACATAATTAAGCACTCAACTAAAACTAAATCATTCATGCATATTAAGAATGTAGTTCATAAAATTAATTCATCATTGCAATTCTAACAACTTATTAGAATAAGTACATGGTAAAATATGTCATAGAAATAATGCAAGCATTCATTATTGAATAATAAAATAAAGATAGAAGAAAGTAAGAAAGATTGATGAATGAAAACTCCTTTATTCTTCAGGAAATGACTTGCACAATTCTTGAACTTGAAGTGCCTTTTGGAAGGACACTTGATATAAACCAAGTACTTAATTCTAATAAGGTGTTTACAAGGATTTTAAGTAAGTTTTTCCTATGTAATCCAAAATGAAGCCAAATCTAAGTATTTATAAGCCCCAAGGTGTCCTATGAAGTGCCTCTTTGAAAAAGGTGTCAAAATAAAAAGGTGCCTTGAAAGGGTGTTGTAACTACTCGGCACAAGGGGAGGATGACTCGGCACCATAGGTTGCTGTCACTAGTCAGTACACTTTGTCATTAGTCAGCACAAAAGGCTACTGTAATGACTCGTGACAGCCTAGGATGAGTCAGCACAGTCTTGTCTTGGCTAATCCTTGTAAAACTTCTTCCTTTTCAAGTGTAGAACCCTTGATCCTTTGAGAGTTACCTAGATTACTTAAAGAACACTTAAAAACAAGATTAAAAGCACCACTTTAAAGATAAAATTCATGCATTCAAACACAAAATTAACTATTAATTGATTAGTTTAGGTATACATATTTGCATCATATCAATTACGTGTCCAAGTGGGTAGAGGCTCAAGCTTTACCCACAAATAATGCTAGGGTGGTAGTGAAGTTCCTTAAGAAACTCTTCTCTAGGTTTGGCACTCCAAAGCCATTATAAGCGATAGAGGAACTCACTTTTGTAACAACCAATTAGAAAAAGTGCTGAAAAGATTAGGTATTACACACAAGCTTGCTACTCCCTATCATCCCCAGACAAGTGGTCAGGTAGAAAACTCAAATAAAGAACTCAAGAGAATTCTTGAGAAGTCAATAGAGCGCTCTAGGAAGGATTGGTCAGAAAAGCTTGATAGCACTCTATGGGCTTATAGGATTGCCTATAAAACTCCTTTAAGTACCACACCATATAAATTGGTCTATAAAAAGGCTTGTCATTTGCCAGTTGAGATTGAGCATAAAGCCTATTGGGCTATAAAGCAAGTTAACCTTGATTTAGATGGTATAAGCACCAAATGAAATTTGCAGGTTAATGAGTTTGATGAATGGCGATTGGCGGCTTATGATAATGTAAGGATGTACAAGGAGAGAACCAAGAGATGGCATGATTCTCGAATTAAGCAAGGGAGAGACTTCAAAGCAGGAGACCAGGTATTGCTCTATAACTCTAGGCTGAGGCTTTTCCCTAAAAAATTAAAGTCTCGATGGTCAGGTCCATTTGTGGTGAAAAATATCTTCCTCTATGGAACAGTTGAATTAAGTCATCCTAAGAAGGGTGATTTTAAAGTAAATGGTCAAAGGCTTAAACTGTATTTTGGGGGAGAATTGAATCAAGTGACAGAGATTGAGCATCTCTAGGATTCAGGGTGAGCAATCACCCTAAACGTCTAGCTAAGATGACGTTAAAGAAGCGCTAGGTGGGAGGCAACCTAATATTTTAATTAAGCTTTAGTATATATATATATATATATATATATATATATATAAATATTTAAGTGCTTCAGTTTTATTTTTTATCTTTTTATCTTTGTTTTAGTTGTTGCTGCTCATTGGTTGCATTAGATTTGTCATGTAGTTTTTAGGGGGAGGAAAACATTGATTGAGAAATGCATAACCTACCTACCCCCTCATGAAATTGTCATTCATTGTGGGTTTTTAATGAGAGAACTACGCAGATAGACTATGCTCTGAGCTGAATTTGTTGCTCTTACCTAGTTGAAAATAGGATTGCAAGTATGAGTTCTAAGAATCCTAAAGGCCATAGCTCCAAAAACAAAAGGGATTCCTCTCCTACATCCATGACTCCTGAACAAGTAACAGCTTTTTATGCTTACAGTGGGGCATACCCAACTATGAATGAGTGCACTTTTTCCTGAGAGGAGATAGTGGCAATTGGAAAAGAGGAGAAAAAGGTTGATAATGCACAAACTGATGCTGCAGAAAGCAATTTCACACAGCAAGAACCACCAAAAGGGGAGAGCAGTAAACCTCCAAAGGTGAAAAGGGGAAGAGGGAGGCCTAGGAAGGAGAAGTAAAGAGCCGGCTTAACCTAGTTTAGATTACACTGGAATGAACTTTAATAAATAATTGTAATTCTAGGCTAGGCATTCAATCTATCGTTCTTGTATGAGCAATTAGCTATCTTTTTTGTTTCTTATTTTTTTTATGTTCTATCTTAATGTAGTTTTTCTATTTCATGCATAACTCCCATGGCTCCACTTTTGTCTTTGAGTTGTTTGTTCTAAGAATAAAAAAATATAAAAATATAAAATATAAAAAGGGGGAAAATCGGATGACACGACTGAAACCTCAGCCGTGCCTTGAACCGTGTGATAAGAAAATTTAACATTTTTTTTGGCAATAGCATGACACAACTGAAACCTCAGCCATGCCTCCAGTCGTGTGATAAGAAAATTAATTTTTTCTCTAGTAGAAGCATCACACAGCTAGGACCATGACTGATCCTCCAACCATGTGATAAGGAGAATTCAATTCCAGTTTGGCAGAAGCATCACACATCTGGGACCACAGCTAAAGCCTAAGCCGTGTGATGCACCTAAAGAGGCAACATCGTGCCCATAGGTGGAATCCTAGCTGTGGGGTCACTCGTGGGCATGGCAAATAAAAGAAAAACAATAGATCATGCCACACTTCACATACTCACCTTTTTAATTTTCCTTCTTTTCCGTTCTCTTCCCTCACCTCTCCCATACTCGAAATCACACACCATCCCTTCTAAACCAATTTATGCACTCAAGGAAGCATTCTTCAAGTAATTTCAAACACACACACTCTCTCTCTCTCTTTAGATTCTTCACCACAGGTATGGATTTTTACTTGTTCTTTGATTTTTGGCTCATTTTCTTGTTTTACATCCTTTTCATCTTGTGCTTTATCAAGATTCACATGATTGAGGGTAGAATTTTTGATTTTAGGGATTTGGGTTGAGCAAAAATATAGTGCATCTAATTTCTAGTGAGAGAAGAGATAAATTTGAGCAATGAGAGTGTTTTGGGTTGCTTTTTGATGGTTAATCATAATATGATGACTCTCTATTGCTTAAATTGTCTGGGTTTTTATTTCTTGCATTAGTTGAATTGTAGTTTGCTTGAATTTAGGCAACAAGTGTTTGAAATTGGGTTGAGCATACATTTGTACTTTCTATTTTTGGGAATTAGTTGTCTTTGGCGTCGTAATGCCAAAATTCTAACGATGATGTTTCCCTGTTGTTTTTGTTATTTGGGTTGGCTTGTGTTGTTTTGCAGCTATGGGGCTTAAGAAATCATCCACCAAGGCGACCAAATTGCCCACCAAATGGGCTAGAGAGGAAGGCAATTCTTGCAACCCCCTGCCAGCTGCAGCCCCTATGGTTTCTTTCATTTTAAACCATGTGTGTGTCCAATTCGCTAACCCGGAGTCTCATGCTCGCTTTAAGCAATTGGCCAATAAGGACTTTGAGCCTACAAGACAGATCGACTATGGCTTTATGCAACAGATAGGCATAGACAAGGAGCTTCAGGGATGGACGTCACAGCTGGGCTGGAAGGGATTTTTTACGATTGCTGAACCAGCTTATAGAGAGTTGATGTTGGATTTTATTGTTCCCTTCAAGTTGATTTGAAGGTGGCATCAGTCCAAAAGAAGATGCTGCAGTTCAGGTTGGGCACCAAGCATTTTGAGATGAGCGTCAACAATTTGGGAGTGGCAATGGGGTTATATACGGAGGAGGAGCTGCATACTGATGTCTATCATGAGACGCTTGTGGGTTTTCTAGATGATAATGTCCCTAATAAGGTGTGGGACAAATTTGCTCTGGTGGGTAAGAGATTTGATGCCTCAGTCTCTAAGGCATCCCAGTTTACTTCCTTTAGTCTATGAGTTCTTTATTTTCTTTTAGCGAAAACCATTTTTGGCAAACGGGATAGTGAAGGGGCTGTGACCAGACAGGAGCTATATTTTTTGATGTGCATGCATGAGGACAAGAGGTTCAATATGGCTTATTCTCTCATATGGTTTTTTGATGATCAGTGCAAGAAGGGCAAGTCTGACGCATTGTTTGGAGTGATGTATATCACTAAGCTCGCTAGGAGCTTGGGTGTTTTTGATGGCTTGCTTTCAATGACACTAGATGGTATGCTTAAGCTGATCGATTATGCCACATTACTACGAATGGATAAGACAAAGAGCTTCTTGCTAGCCTTTGCCCCTCCACCAGATCTAGTAGCTCCTGAGCTAGCTTTCATTCCTACTATTGACCCCACTACTAAGCCTCCTGCTGATGCTGGTACTTTTGCTACTACCGGTACTTTCACTATCGTTGGGCTTTTTTCTTCATCAGCCATACCTCCTTTCTATGGCCCAACCCCATTCTGAGATTGGATATCATATATGGGAGTGGATGATGTGGACAACAGGAAGCCCACCTAGTTTAAGAGACAAATATGCCGGTTGGAGAGGACCATGACCGATCCTCAGGTCCAACAGAATAAATTCCTCACCAACCAGCATCAGATCCTGACTATGTTGCAATGCCAGCAGGAAACACTTGAGTTTGAGGTACAAAACTGAGCATAGCTTCAGCAGTCCATACTAGATTATTGGGGAACTCAAAGGTATGTGCCTCCTACCCCTGCATTACAACCATGGCAGAGACAGCCTCTGGTTCAGGTCGAGCCAGATGATGGTGAGGGGAGTGACGACTCCGATGACGCCATGGATGATTGATCCTTCCATTTTTCTTTTTCTTTTTCTTTTATTCTTTTATATATTTTACACTTTGGATTACTGCACTTATACTATTCATGCTTATTTTTTATTTTTATTTCTCTTTTTATGTTTTATGTTTTATTTTGTTTTTCTTTTTTCTTTCTTAGCCTAATTTGGGTCTGTAGAATAGATAATGACATGGCATGGACTATCGAACAGATGAACATGGAAATTTGATAACAGGGCAATTTTTCTATATCTTTCTTCTTTCCCTTTCTTTATATTCATTTTCAAACACATTGGGGACAATGTGTTATTTGAGTGTGGGGGAGGGATATTTATTTGTTTATTTATTTAGTCTTTCTGTCCTGTTTTGTCTCAAGTGAGCTAAATTGTAATAACGGTATGAATTGGAGTGATTCCCTTCTTAGCTCGTAATTGATGATTATTTTTCTTTATATATGACAATCTCTCATTGATATTTAGCTCGATTGAATTGATCATTTGCTAAGGATTACGTGTGATCGTCATAATTAGGGAATTAAACTGATGAAACCTGCATTGCTGAAGTTTGAAACCTTAGTTACATTTTTCAGCATATGTTGATTCCTCTGTGACTTGAGTTAAGATTAGTAAGATACACTTAATATCTTAGGCTCCTTGATTATTTTTCTTAATAAAAAAATAATAATAATAATAAAAAAATTTGTATATGGAGCTTTGAAAAATTTTCCCTATTCCACTAATTTTGACTCTTCTAACCTAAGGAGTTGAAATTATGAATAGTCCTAGTAGCCATTTGGATTTATGATTCTAGTTGAGTAACTGGGGGTTGACATCATAAATGTTTACCTTCATGTTAAAAGGCTAATATGACTATTCAAACAAGTCAGGCTCCTTGAAAAAAAAAGAAAAAAAAAAGTGCAATAAAGTTACATTTGAATGTTAAAGTCAATAGAAAAATCGAGAGAGTAGTCAGGTGCCTAAGAGAAAATCCTTCATTTCTTACTTTTGTTTGGCTTTTGTTTCTTTAGGATTGTATGCTCAATCTTTTAACTCTAAAATTTAGACTTTAGGATTGTGAGTTTTATCTTTGTGTCTGAGGGTCTCTGAATTGTAGATCCTTTAATTTGACTACTACATTTGAGAATTAGTTGTTGATTATGAAATTTGACCCTTATTGATTTGAGTATTGTCAATCTTGGTGTTTTCTTTTGGCTTTAAAGGGGTTGTGCATTTTCTAAACTATTATTGTAATTTAGTATGCTTGAGGACAAGCAAAAACTCAAGTGTGGGGGAATTTGATAAGTGTTGAAAACACTATATTTTGGCCCTTATTCTTAATGTATTTTATGCCTCTAATTGAGTTTAATATGTTTGTTTTACTGTTTTTCACAATTCTTTTAGTTAATCCAGTGTCAAAGGATACCATGATCCGAATGTGACCCTAGATGGTGAAGATCCAAGCCAAAATGCTGATTTTTAGAAGTATATGAGCTGCTATGGGTTGAGCCACGGCTGGAATTGTTAAGAGCAAAATGGAAAATTATCCAGTAGCCTCCCACAAGTGGAGGCATGGCTGGGGTCTCACCCATAGGAAGTTACATTTTCTTTGATTCTTCTGTTGCCACGGCTTGAACCTCAGCCATGGGTACAATGGTGCGCATTAGAAATTTTAGAAGTATAAAACCATATCTGACAGCATTTTGGGGGGAGTGAACAAGTGATTAGAGAGAGAATAGTAAGGGAAATAAGACATTGAAGATCGTTGATCAAAGAATAGGATTTCTCTGCACTTAATTCATGAATTGTTTGGGATTTCTTACTTCTTTAATTCTTTCTTTAGTTTCAATGTGTGATATGAACTAATTCTTTCCAATTTGGGTATTAATGAACCTTAAAACCTTTTGCATAGATTGAATTACTTCTTATTCAATTAAATCTTTCCTTGAGTTGTTTTATCTTTATGATTATTATTGCTTAAATACTAGTTGATAATTGCATGCTTATTAATTGGGGATTGTTTTCATATAATTGACTAGAGATAGCCTTATATGAATTGATCAATTATAGAGATTGAGGGTTAATTGGGGCACTAGAGATAGGCTTATAAGACATCTTTGGTAGATAGTTTCTCGAATCTAAAGCATGACCTAATTGAGTTTGCTTCAGGAGAGATTCCTTGCATTCCTTTTGGAAAATAGGGATTTAATTACTCGAGAGAGATTTTTATCTAATTTAGTGAAACGCCAATTCAACTTATGGAATGAATTTGATTGATGTGTAGTTCATGATATATAATTAGGGGCTAGGGGGATTCAATACCTAAATGGGCCTTTATTCCTAATTTCATCTCCTTTTCCTTCTTGTTATTTTACTTAAATTATATTTTAGTTTAGTTTGAATATAATTATAATAATTCTCATCAACACCAATTTGATTAACTAGACATTAGCAGACATTTTGAGCTAGTACTTACCTAAAGTCTCCAGTGGAATGATAACTCATTCACTACTATATTGCTTGTGCGATCTGTACACTTGCAGAATACGCATTAGGTAACCTAAGCTTAACAAAGAATTTATATAATTATAATTTAGGATAGAAAAGAACTTGGGTTTTAAGAATCTCGAAGGTTCACATACCATTATAACTTATATTTGTAACATGAACATAATGTTTACTCACTTTGTGGTTCCTTTGCTCCTAGTACTTGTAGCCCTTTTTAAACTTCTATGACTCCTCAAGTTCTAACATAATATTTAATTCAATACTTAGCATTTGTTTAACATCATGCTATCCTATCCCATAACTACTCCATGCACATATAACATTCACATACACTTAGAGTTGCACTTAGAAGTGCACTCATCACTTGGAAATAGCATGTTGACTTTCAAAGTCTTGCATACTTTGCCTTTATAAGCCCATATGAAATCACATTATAACCCATATTATGAATTTTCTAAAGTCAAACACAATATATCATGATCTTAATATCAATTCAATTTAACATCCAACTTAGTACACTTAACACTTTACATATATATCAACTTAACAAGTAACATTGAAGGGTCATGCTTATCTCTTTTGAACAAATCATACCATCCATCACATAGTCAATTTAAGATTATTAATTCACTATTAACACCTCATAAAACCTATTTCACTTGTCACTTAATCATATACACATATTAATCATAACATAGTAATAGGGTTAGCAAACCCTAGGTAGGCCGAATTGTCTCTAAGCATGTCTAGAGTTAATCCTTCAACCAACATGCAATTAAATCATTTATCATTCATGTATACATGTCAACAATCATTAAAATACATCATACAAAAATTAAGACATTGAGATTAAAATCCCTAGGTTGGCCGAATATACCTATTAAAGAAAAAGATGAATTTTCTTACTTTTCCACTTTCCAATCATTGCAGTAATATGCAAAAACATGGTTTAAACCAAGATTTTTCATGTGAACATAACAAAAATTATTTTAGAACATTCAAACATAGAAATCGGCACCCACATGTATATATATGCATGAAATTTTTTCAACCTTAGATCTTAGAATGAAAACCATGAATTTTCTTGCTTTCTGTACTTTTTTAATCTTTATAGTAACACGTAAACACATGATTTAAACCATGATTTTTCATCCAAACATAACAAAAATCAGTTTAGAATCCACATATATATAAATCGGTAGCCATGGATATTTATATGCATGAAATTTTCCAACTTTAGGGTATTTCCTCCATCTCTACCATATAGCTGTAGAAACCTTCCATTTTATTTGATATATTCATTATTTGCAAGGTAAAAATGTTGCCAATCCATATTTAGTAACCTTCTTATTTTAGTTCAATGCTCTTTATCAGTGGGTGGATTTCATTCTTATAGTAATAAGTAAATAATTTTGGATAGATGGCCCTGCAATTCGAACTATGCTTGTTCTCTATCGTCCTTACACTACTATAAATGATCGCCTTTCAAACACCCATCTAACTATGAATCCTCAAGTCTTTGCCCATAAATCCTACTAATTTTTGCTCTATAGAGATGTATTTGATTTTCCATGTGAGTTTACTACTTTTCAGCATTTCATATGTGAGAAGAATAATGTTGCACTACTTGAACTATGGCCTCCTATTGATCCTGATGCTCCATGGTGGGAATTTTCTCTCGAGTGTTGTCATAATATTTGTGCTACTAAAGAAATTGGGAAAAATATTGCCTTAGGGAATTGTACTAAAGGGACAGCCCCCAACCCATGATGCTTAATGATAATAAGTTTAACCTCATGAACCACATATCGACTCACCTTACAGAGCCTTCTTTAGACTCTTATGAATTTGATGAGACAGCTATTTGTAGTCAATATGATGATGATAATGATGACATAATGAATTTGTCTCTTTCACACGAGCCTATTAAGAAATGATAGTTTAGGATATTTATTATTGTTGTGATTGAGAGGTATGTTGTTAGGTTCCAAGTCTGTTAGAGAGAAGGGTCGTATGAATGTGTCTCGTTGGGACAAATGAATGATTTTTTTTTTCTTGTAATTTAGCTATGTTATGAATGAGTGTTGTTGCGATATAGAAAATAGGACCAAAGACACTACCTCTTGTCTTATGAAATAAAATGTTATGTATGCCATATTTGACTAGTATGGATATTAATATTATAATAACAATAGATATAGTATGAGAGATATTCTTAGTAAATAGATTATAAATGCTTCATAGCCAATCTAGTAATAAGTGGACTTTTAGTGAGTGGAAGGTAAGTAATCAGTTTTAGTTTTATTAATTTAAGACTTTAAAGTAAGGTGGAGTGTGAGTGCTTTGTAATTAACTTGGTATTATTAGTTTGATTTTGTAATAGTTATGGTTTGCACTATTCCATATGTAACCCTATTGGATTGTAGGGCAGCGATCTGGCCAATTAGTAAATCTCATCCAAATAAAGGTTAAGTCTATATTGATCATTAGAGAGTGAGATATGCTTATGAGAAGTAAGTAAAACCTTTTGAAAATCTTGTTAATGTGAGTGTTAGTATGAACCATAGGATTTAGAAGCTAATAGATTAATTATCTCATAAGCATAAGTTATGGTTTTAAAGTAATGAGTAAGAGAAATTAAGATAATGATAATTATGAGAAATTTCATGATGGTGTCTAGTGGTTTGAGAATTATGAGGAAATATTTTGTGATTATAAGTTATTCATATACATTATTCTCATGGTTTACTGAGGTAAGCTATCTTAAGAATGAAATAATGAATTGTATTATGAGTATCTATGTTTTCCTATCTAGAATAACATTATAATGTGGTATTGATCGTGAGTATCAAATCAAAATCTGATAAGGGTGTTAGGAACTAAATTGAGGTCATTAATTAATGTCATGCATAGTTATATGGTTAATTAATATAGAATATTTCTGCCTATAAAAACTAAGATAAGTTTTAGCCTACTCTAAATTAATGAATGAATAGGATGTGATTTGATATGTGCTAATGGGATTGTGAATACAATAATATCCAATTGAGGTTGCTAATGAGTAAGCATTGATTATTGGTATGAAGTGAGATTTTAGCTGAAGTACTAAGATGGAGTAGTTAATTGAGAGCACATAAGAAATAACATGTCAATGAAGGACATAAGTGAGAAAAAATATAGTTATTGTTTATAGATAAGTGAGTACCTATCATATGGTGAATGTATGTATTTACGAGATGTTAGCTACAAATTGTTGAATAACATATATTATAAGAATGGAATAAGACAAGATTACATAAAGACTATAAGTATGGGATTATTTATTTGAGGTTATCTAGAATTGAGAGTTAGTTGTTTATATAACCCATATGATAGATAATAAATAAGAGTATGATTAAGGTGATGATAATTGATGGCGGTATTAAAAAGTACATAAGAAAAGATATGCTTAAGGTTATAATCAATTGATGTGAAATTTGAAGTTGTAGTAATCATATTTAAGATTCATATGGATAGAGGACTATTAAGTACAATACCTAATTGAGAATTAATAGTTATACATGTCAATATGTGTAATATGCTTGGGGACATGGAAATTGATTACGTGAATTTTCAATTGTGAATAACATGTAATGATGATTTGGAGTGTTAGATGGAAATTGTAAATCAAAGTTCAAGGGTATAAATTCAATTATAGGTTTATAATGAAATAAGATCAGAAATAATTAAAATAGCTAGTGGTATTACCAATTGTTAGGTGTGTGAGTGTAATTGTAAGAAAATTTGAGGATGAATTTTCTTAAGGGGAACAATGCGATACCTTGAATTTTTGAATTTATTATTTGAATTACTTAATTATTTCTTTTTTTTAATGAACTATTATTAATACTGATTGTATTTTATTATTCTATGAAACATTTTCAATGATTTTATCGTATGATATGAATTCATTACATAGCGAATTATTAAAATGAATTTCCCAAAATTTATTATATATATATATATATATATATACTTATTGCTGTTCATTTAATTAATTAACTAAATTAAATTGATTTCATTTTTGGATAATTGTAAGTTAAAGAATTATTTAAACCATGGTTGAATATAAAAAACTAATTATTGAAATTGTAAATTAAGTGGTATAATTAAGGTGAATGGGAGTATTTTTCATGACAATGTTAAAATAAAAATTTTACTATTATTGTTATTATTATTATTATTATTATCATCATCATCATCATCATCATCATCATCATTATCATTATTATGCCAAGGTTATGATTTGATTGGTCAAAAAGAACGAGAACCAATCAAATTGATAGAATTTTCGAGAGAAAGATAGTAGATAGGGGGAGAAAGAGAGATACAGAGAGAGAATGAGTTTGCTGGCTGATCCACCACTAACTGGTGACCTCCAATGAACACACACCTTACCACCAAAAAAGCCGAGGTGCTAGCGAGCATGTGGGTAGCGGCAATGACTCAAACAGCCACTAGAATCGTCCAAATGTACCACTTAAAGCCACTGCTTGCAAAGGAATTTCAAGAGCTAATTTCGACCATTCCTAGCATCCACTTCCAATAAGCAAGGTACCCTTGAACTCCTCTTGTCTAGAGCTTTCTCGATACCCATTTAACCCCTTAAAGTTCACCGGATTTGCATATCAAAAAATGAAACCATTGAACCTTTCCAAACATTTTTTGGAAAATCTATGCAATTAAGGGTAAGTGAATATGATTTTTGAGTTTAGCTCTTTGAGTGTAAGCTTTTCATATAATTTTCACCCCCAAATTCCACCAGCAACGATGGTCTAGTGACCATCCCACGACTATCAAATGACCATTCAATGACTAGGAAATTTAGTTGTTTAATAATTAAATTTTAATGCCCTTTATGAGATTGAATTTATTAAATTGTGAATTTTAAAAATAGATGAATGTTTATGCAAGAATTGTTATTAATTAATAACAATTCAGAGGTTTATTAATTAATTATGTAATTGTGGGGAAATTTATATTTATTGAATATATATATATATATATATATATATATATATATATAGTGTGTGTGTGTGTATGTGATTTACTAATTTATTTTAATTAGCTAGTTAATGTATTCTTAATGTTAAATTGACAAACCAAAATTGGAATGAAATTTTATGAATTTAAATTATAAATCAACTGAAGAATTTATTATTGAAATTATTTGATAAATTCTATTACAATGAATATGAATCCCATGAAATTTATTCATAAATTATATTGCAAAACTATTTTATGGAATGACCTTAATTTTAATAATTGATTGTGAACTTAGATGCAAATTCAAACAACATAATAATGAATGTAAGCATATAAGCAAGATTTTTATATATGGACTTTATCAATAATAATATTTTTAATATTTTTATAATAATTACTCTATAATATCTAGCACATTAAATTTCCAAGTCAAAAGACATGTAAAATAAATATGTAATTATTTAAATCAATAACTCTTAACATCATGATGACTTTACTTTTAAGGAGGAAGAGATGATTGTGATTATAGGCCTCAAACGGGCAATTAAGTTGAATTATTATTGTCTGTGATATTATTTTTCTTTCAGGGTGTAATGTCCTAATTATAGGGAAGGTTCTGCCGAAATTTCGATGAAATCTTTAAGGTAACTAAGTCTAGTTTAGGAAATCAATATTGGTTTACTCATATTCTAATATACCTCCTATATTTTTCAGTGTTGGCATTTCAAATGTCTCCTAGTTATAGGATGTCATGTTCAAAGGAAAGCCAGATGGTTCCATCCAATTTGTGAGTTGATATACTTTAATTTAGCACTATATTACTACATTTTCATTAATGCATGACAGCAAGTATATATGTATGCATGTATGTATGTATGTATGTATGTATGTGTGTATGTGTGTGTATGTCTGTGTGTGTGTGTGTGTGTATATTGATTATCACTATATGCATTAGAAATAAAAGCACGATGTATGTTTATGCCATGTATTATCATGATGATATGGATGCCATGTGCTATGTGCTTGCAATGGAAATGGGATGAAGTGAATCCGATTCATACTAACATAGATAATATGTGTGAACCCTCAATTTTACACCCTCATCATCCAACAGCAACTTTAGCACTTGCTGAGTTTAACGCGTTACGCGGAGCCATTACGGTTGTCCCACTAACAGGTTAGCAAGTAGGGGTTCAGAGGCAGCGTCCTCAAAAGAAATTTTTTTTAGCCTTCAATTACATTGTCACTAGACATCCAAAATTCTCAAACTTCATACCAACAACCAATATCTAAAAAAAAAACCAATCGGCATATGCCTACCGAGGCATCAGTGACGCCGGCTTTGGCCTGGACGGCTCCGTCGACCTTGCCGGCAGCGCAGTCCAAACCTCCGGTCGCATCTCCCAGGCCTTTGGTGGCGTGGGCCCCACTGCCCACCTGCAGTCCCCAAAATACTCCCCAATTTGATTTTTTTGCTTTTTTCTAGCTCTACCCTTTTAGTCTTTTCACTTTTCCACTTCCCAAACTATCCTCACTCACTTTTCCTATAAATACCCTTCTCCACTTCTCATTTCTACACACACCTCTTGAATTAGTATTGATGGTTATCTACTAATTCTTCTCTTCTTCTCTCTCCAACCACTCTCTAATTAATTAATTAATTAATTAATCTTTTTAATTAATTAATTATCTCACCCTAACAAAGTTAATTAATCTTTTTAATTAACTAAAACTCTTTTTTTTCAATTAATCACTCAATTAATTAATTAATTAATCTTTTTAATTAATTAATCTATCAATCTATCCTTTTCATCATACCAATTAGTTAATTAATCATTTTAATTAATTAATTAATCTCCCAATCAATCCAATCACTCGATCCCAATAAAATGGAACTTTGGTCTGGTAAAACCCTATACCCACCAAAAGTCAAGGTATCAGTCTTTTTCTTCACTCTCAAAACACCTAAATCAAAATCAATCTGATTAACTCCTAAACCCCTCCACTTAATCGTGGAACGAACTACATGGGTTTTGATCCCCATTCAATAGGGTACGTAGGCACGTTTGGAATCTAAGTCCAAACCTCAAATCCAAATCTCTATCAATCTCTTTTTCCCTTTTTAATTTGTGGATATTTTATTTTAATTTTCACCTTGCACTCATGTTATATTCATGCATCTTATTCACAAATTATCATCTTATAATGTTTGTCATTCATGAAATTAATTTTTCAAAGTAAAATTAAACTTAAGAGCCAAATTTTGATTATTTAAAACTAAAAATCTAGTCTCCGAGCCCAACCTGGTTCGAGACTAGTGATTTTATCCATGGGCAAATTAAAGTTAAAAAATTAATAAATTGGAGTCAAATTGGGTTTTTCCTTAGTTTTCCCATTTAAAAATAAATTAGGATGGCGACTTTCAAAATCATTTTCAAAATCAACCAAATCCAAATCCGAGGGTTTCATCATGAGTCTAAACCCGAATGAGCATCTCAATTCCCTCTAACGGACTGAATCGATGCTTGGGCGAGGCCTCACAGCTGGCAACTCCACTGGGGATTGGTTGCCACCTTTTTTTAATAAAAAGGAAAATAAGAGGATTACTATTTGGTTAAGGAAAATTTTTTTCAAAATAATCTCCATTTGGCTCATTAAGTATAATTTGACTTTCATGCATCACTTTGCATAATAAAGGCTCCTTGTCTAACCTTAGTTTTAGGAAAAACTTTTGGATGGCAAGTAGCATTGGTTCGACAACTCTCTTTGAGTATGCTGGGAGATAGTGAAAGCATTCCACCCCGCGACAAATCCCTGATAATTACAGTGGTGTAACAAGCAATCAGTACTGTTAGACCCACGTGAGGCTCTTTGCCTCAGATGTGGTTTGGTATATCGATGCTCTAGTGGGATGGGAACTCTTAAATTAATCCACCCTTCACCCTTATGCATATAGTTGCCTTAGCCTTTGACCTTAGGTTCCATGTACCATAATAATCGATACTCTTGCATGTTCATGAAACCTTTTTTAGCATGCATCACACCATGATCATGCATACACAAGATGAGAAACTCATTAAGGTTAACCCTCACAAAAACTTCAAAGACACGAACCAATGATCCGTTGCCCCAAAACACCTCACACACTCACCTTATCAACATGTAAACCTAGTGACCAACCATGTGGTGGGAATCCTTTTCCCAACACACCTTCACATTCATGCCATTTTAATTCTATATTCTTACCCTTCTTTTTTTCTGTTTTCTATTTAAAGGTACCAATGGCCAATACCTTCAACTTTGACTAAGATGCCATGAGCACTTTTTCACTAGCCTCCTTAAGAAACAAGAGGAAACTTTTCAAGTTACACTCACTACCACTCTTCAAACCCAAGCTGAAACTTTTACCAATGCTCTCAATGCCCAATCTGCACCTTTACTGATGCCCTCAACTCCTAACGCCAGTCCATCATCAATGAGGTCAAGGAAATGACCAATGCCACTATCACTCCCCCTCCTGCTCGTGTTGAGCCTGCATCTGCCCAAGCCGAAACTAGCCATGCCCCTACTTTTACTCCTCCTATTATCAATATCACCGATAAAGGGAAAGCACCTGAAACTCCAACCTCTCTTATCGTGGACTTAAACACAATCACTCCCTCTCCCACTACGAATCCTTTCCAAAGTGGAGATTTCTTTAGCTTTTCCGAAACTAAGAAATTGATAAAGAAAATTAAGGCCATGGAAAGAACACTCAAAAATGTCAAAAAGCATGAAGACATAATAGATATCAACTCCTTGGCTCTCTTCCCAAATGCACGAGTTCCACCAAAATTCAAAATGCTGATCATGGACAAGTTTAATGGCACCATATGTCCCAAAACTTATCTTAAGGTGTATGTGTGTGCCATAAGACCTTTCGGTGTGGACGATGAGTTCTTTGCTCAGCTATGCCAGCAGTTGTTGACTGGAGCTGCTATTAAGTGGTTACTAGATCTCAACAAAAATCACAAGAAGACTTGGAATGACATATGTAATGCATTTGTCAAACAATACCACTACAACATCAAAGTGGATGTCACCCGTCAAGATTTAGAAACCACCAAACGAGGGCTAAGAGAATCCTTCACCGTGTTCTTTATAAGGTGGAGGACAAAAGCAGCTCAAATGGTGAACCATCCATCTGAAGTAGAGCAAATTGACATCATAGTCAATAACCTCCTACCTCAATATCAGGCTCATCTGCAAACACAGTACCTCCCTAACTTCAAAGCTCTTATCGCCACCACCACCAAGATCCAGGATTTGATTCAATCAGGATGAATCAAGGATGAATCCTCTAGGTATCACAAGAACACCACCAACACCACCTAAAGAGAGGGAGAGGTAAATGTTGTGTCCTGTCACTAGCCGATGAAGTTAGAAGCAAGGAGGACTTTCTTTGAGCTAGGCATGCCCCTTAACGTCATTTACAAGAAAGCCTTAGAGGCTAATATGGTTAAGCTCTTAGAACCACGACCTCCTCCAAACCCCTTGCCCAAGGGTAATAATGCTAATGAGCACTGTGACTATCATCAAGGGCCAGGGCACAAAACTAATGCTTGCAAGCCTCTGAAGCACAAAATTCAAGACCTCATTGACAGTGGAGACACCATTACTCCCAAATCCAAAGTCTAGCATCGCCGAGCTCACCTAACTGTCTCAAGCCTCACCTAATAATTGGTATTTTGATAAGAGTGCCAACACTATTATGCCCCTATCCAAGTCCTCTGAGTCCATGTCCAAGTCGTTTGAGTTTATGTCTAAGTCAATTGAGTTAGAGTCTATGTCAGAGTCTTTTGAGTTTGTTTTCTATTAAATTTTTGTTTTTGAGTCTGTTAGGTCTTATCCTTCTGAGTTTGTATTTCGCCTTCTAGGCTTATCCTTTAATGTACTCATGATGGGACTTTTATCAGTAATAAAAAGTTTAAACTTTCTAATTTGCTTTAATTTTTTCTGATTTATCTTTAAATGGGACATCTTAAAAAAAAAGGAAAAAGAAAAGAACAAAAAAAATAAAAAAGGCAAAAGGATCAACTAATTATGGCACAAAGGAAAAATTAAAAAAAAAATCTCATACATTGCATCTGTATGAAAATAGTGAAAAAGATCATGAGCTATTATGTACAAAGACAAGGATATGATAGGGATACTTTAAGCATCACAGTTTACAAGATCCTGACCTACAAGAAGCCTGTCGAGAAAAAGCTATGGAGAATGAAGACAAAATAGGAAGATCCTATCTAACAAAAGCACCATATTTACAGACGTGGACAGAAGCAAATTCCCCCATCCTAGTAACCCAGATCATTTGAAATGATACATCATTCGAAGATGATATTTGCATTTCATTTTCTATTTTTCATGCATATGTAATTAGAACTACGTGAACCTGATTCTCCCTAAAAGAAATAATCAACAGAAAAGTGATGTAAGGGATACGTAGGCAGCCCGATTCAGGTACAGTCCAAATCATAATACAAATATTTTGTTTGCATCACATTCTCATTTTCTTTGTGCCTAGTACATCATCCACTTAATTCTTTTGCCTAAACGAAAGAAAAAGAAAAAAAAAAGAAGAATACTCGCTAAGCTGAAAACCTGAAAGGGCGGCTTAGGCAAAAATTAGAGCAAAAATAAAAGATGTCTCATTTAATGATGATCAAATCTTGCAAAATATAAACCCATCATAAAGGATATCCCTTTCAATGTTATCTATAGCTTATCTTGTATCATGTAGTCTTATCAACCTGCAGGTATCGGTCTAGCCAGTCTTCTTTTACTTCCTAAGGTGCATACTCCTCATGCCCTCATCAGAATCAGAGTCCATCACAATCTTCTCAAATCGGCACACTCCTTCTTTAGATCTCTATAGTCCCCTCTGCTACAGCAATAGAAGTAATGATAGAATCAGAACTACTTGCAACAATAGCATCAAAAACCCTTTCTTAAGTATCAGTAGTTATGAAACTACATTTCCAATAATCTTTCTCTGCAATTTAAAAGATGAAATCCTCCTCTAAAGTAGTCTTTCTTTGAACCTCAAATGTAGTATCATCCTGTCTTCACTACAATCACAATCTCCTTTGTCACTACCATCGTAGTTTGAGTCACTACTGTAATCTATGATGTTCCATTTCTAGTAGATCCCCGAGTCTCCTTCAAAGATTGGGTCACCCCTTTGTCTATGCTGCAGTCCTTTTCCCACTGCTAGTGGTTCCTCATACAATCTCTCCTTCCTCAACTGCTTCATCCTCTATTCCTCTCAATAGGGCAGCCTGGTACTCTTTCTCAATTGGCTTCACAGCTGATGACTCCATTGGCCAAACCACCTTTATCAACTACTTGGTATACCTCTCTGTGGTCCTAAGTGAAATCCTAAAATAAACAGTATGATAACCCCTCAGCTAGCCATCACCTGATAGCTCTAACAATGGGAGCTATGATCTACACAAACTCCAAGAAAGAAAAACTAGGGGCATACCCTGAGTCTACCTTAGCTACCTCAAGACCCTCATCCTCTAGTGGAAAGCATTCAAACTAAGCCCAACAGGCAAACCACTCAACACCCATGGCCCCCAGTCATGAGAGATCTAATCCTTTACCATTGATAGTGCTAAAAAAAGTCCACTAGGGGCAAGCTGCAAGCAACCATCTTATCCAACCTCTGACTGAGTCTTAGTAAGGCATGTGTAGACTAAAAAATAGGGGCCACCATTTGAAAATGATCCATCAACTACACTTCTAAAATAACCTAAAACTTAAAGCAGACACCCACAAAGCACCTCCAACAGAAAGGGTAAGAGTAGACAAAATTTTCTCAGTTGGTGAATAACTGGCAAGACAGTTCATCTTTCTAAATCTTGAGGCTCATCAGTGTCCTTGCCAGTACAGCTCTAACCACAAAATCCCTCTGTTCCATCTGCCACTGTGGCATCACCCCAATCAATAAACCCATAACTGACACTCAAACGGAAAATCAAGGCCTTATTGTTAAGCCTCTACACCCCTCATATCCCCCTGGTCATCAGAATTATGAAACTTTATAATCACAGTGGTCAAATTCACTTAACCATCACCAATCATCATCTGGCTTATGACATCCTGAGGCAAGTCAAAAACTCCTGAAAAATTCAAAAAATGCCGGACTTTGAACTCTAGCACCACCAGAGTTGCCTTGAGTCGTAGCTAAGTCATATTCCCTATCTCTTTGGAATAGGCACAGCTCCTCCTCAGCAGCACCAAAATAGAAACCACGAGCCACTAGATTCCAGAATCTAAAGCAACCCCTCAAACTCTTTGTAATACCACCATGGCAACCATCTCATACCAACCCAAGTTGAGTTCCTCAACCTTGTCGAGTTCCTCAGTCCATAAATGCATGTCTCTAAAGTACAAAAAGGTCAAATAAAAAAAATTGCATTCACAAAATAATTACACGAATCCACCCTCATGCATCCATGCAACCATTCATTACAGGCATCATAAAAAATCATGCAACATGCATGCATCATCTATGCACCAACATTTATGCAATCATCTACAATCATGCACCATCATGCATAAGCTGAGCCAATAGCCTTACCGACATCTCCTAAAGCTAACCAATACTTCCTTCAAGCTGACCGACACCTCCTAAACTGACCAGTGTCTCTTTGAGGCTAAATGATACCTTTTCAAATCTAATCAATGAAGTGTGACTTCCAGAGTCTCTTTACTCCTAGTAAAGTTTCTTTGAGCCTTCCGAAAGGCCTAACCCCTCACATTCAGAAGCCCAAGTTTCTTTGGCACAACCAAAATCTTGTTAGAATCTCGCAAGCTGACTCACCATAGGTCGAGGCTCTTTTTTTTCACTAAATTATCTTGTCCAAAATCATCTCACCTATGAGTGTCTAAAAACAATCACCTAGACATCCATATGGTTCTTTTCCCATCTCTTTTATCAAAATTCATCAATTCCACCCATAGATATCTAGAAACGTTCACCTAAGCATCAACGTGGTTCCTTTTTCCATCTGTTTTGTCTAAATCCATCAATTTTACACATAAATTTCTAGAAAAGGTCACCTAAATATATATATGGTTTCACTTTCCACATCTTTTACCCAAATTATCTTTACCTCCAACATTAAGGCCAAACAAATAGCCTTGATTGACATTCACCAAATCTTTTCTTGCATTAAGGCCAAACAGATAGCCTTGATTAAGATTTACCCAAAATCTTCTTTACCTCTAATATTAAGGCCAAACGGATAGCCTTGATTGAGATTTACTCCAAATCATCTTTACCTCTAGCATTAAGGCCAAACAGATAACCTTGATTGAGATTTACCTCAAATCATCTTTACCTTCAACATTAAGGCTGGACAGATAGTCTTAATTCTTCTTAACCTCTAGCATCAAGGCCAAACAAATAACCTTGATTGAGATTTACCAAAATCATCTTTACCTCTAGCATTAAGGCTAAACAGATAGCCTTGATTGAGATTTACCCAAATCATCTCTACCTCTAAGGCCGGACAGATAGCCTTGATTGAGATTTACCCAAATAATCTTTATCTCCAACATTAGGGCCAAATAGATAGTCTTGATATCATCTTTACCTCCAATATTAAGGTTGGACAGATAGTCTTGATTCCTCTTTACCTTCAAAAGCCGGATAGATAGCCTTGATTGAGATTCACCTCAAACATTCTACATCTCCAAGATTAGGGCCAAACAGATAGCTTTAATTGAAATTCACCAAAATGATTCTCGTATCCAATGTTAAGGCTGAACCGATAGCCATTAATAAAATCTCATTTATCCTAGAGGGCCTTTTCCCCAAAGGATCTGACAAGAGCACACAAGCCCAGAGTCTGACATGGCACCTTTTCCTAATGTTCATAATCATCAGAATCACCTTTTGCTCAAAGCCAATTCTGATGAGGGGGAACCCTCAATTTTACACTCTCATCATCTAACAACAGCCTTAGCACTTGCTGAGTTTAACGTGTTATGCGGAGTCATTACGGTGGTGCCACTAACCGGTTAGCGGGCGAGGGTTCGGGGGCACTTAAAATTTTTTTAGCCTTCAATTACATTACCACCAGACATCCAAAATTTCCAAACTTCATACCAGCAACCAAAATCTAAAAAAAAAACCAGTTAGCATGCCCACCGAGGCACCGACTCCAGCCTGGGCAGCACCGTTGACCTTGCTGATAGAGCGCTGCTCGAGTCACCGACGACGCCACCTAGACCTCCGGTGGGGTCACCTAGGCTTCTGGTGGCACGGGCCTCACTGCTCGCTTGCAGTCCCTAAAATACTTCCCAATCTGATTTTTTTGCTTTTTTCTACCTCTACCCTTTTGGTCTTTTCACTTTTCCACTTCCCAAACTACCCTCACTCACTTTTCCTATAAATACCCTCCTCCACTTCTCATTTCTACACATGCCTCTTGAATTAGTATTGATAGTTATCTACTAATTACTCTCTTCTTCTCCCTCCAACCACTCTCTAATTAATTAATTAATCTTTTTAATTAATTAATTACCTCACCCTAACCAAGTTAATTAACCTTTTTAATTAACTAAAACTCTTTTTTTTAATTAATCACTCAATTAATTAATTAATTAATCTTTTTAATTAATTAATCTATCAATCTATCCTTTTCATTATACCAATGTGTTAATTAATCATTTTAATTAACTAATTAATCTCCCAATCAATCCAATCACTCGGTCCTGATAGAATGAAACTTCGGTCCAGTAAAACCCTCCGCCCACCAAAAGTCAAGGTATCAGCCTTTTTCTTCACTCTCAAAACACCCAAACCAAAATCAATTTGATCAACTTCTAAACTCCTCCACTTAATCATGGAATGAACTATGTGAATTTTGATCCCTATTCAATGGGGTATGTAGGCATATTTGGAATCTAAGTCCAAACCTCAAATCCAAATCTCTATCAATCTCTTTTTTCCTTTTTAATTTGTGGATATTTTATTTTAATTTTCACCTTGCACTCATGTTATATTCATGCATCTTATTCACAAATTATCATCTTATAATATTTGTCATTTATGAAATCAATTTTTCAAAGTAAAATTAAACTTAAGAGCCAAATTTTGATTATTTAAAAAAAAAACCTAGTCCCTGAGCTCAACCTAATTCGAGGCTAGTGATTTTATCCATGGGCAAATTAAAGTAAAAAATTAATAAATTGGAGTCAAATTGGGTTTTTCCTTAGTTTTCCCATTTAAAAATAAATTAGGGTGGCGACTCCTAAAATTATTTTCAAAATCAACCAAATCTGAATATGAGGGTTCCATCGTGAGTCTAAACTCGAATGAGCATCCCGATTCCCTCTAGCAGACTGAGCCAGTGCTCGGTCCAAGCCTTACAATATGATCATGATAGGATGATATGATATGATGATGTTAATGATGTTAGCTTGGTTCGAGTTGGTCTTACTATGGCCATATGTTTGGAATTTAAGAGAGCCAAAATTAGGGGGTCATCTCCCCATTTATTATGGTTTAGATAAGGATTGGATTGATCGACTATTTCCATCATGTATGCTTTATGTACAAAATGGATGGCATGTGATGTGATGTGACATATAGACATAAGATTCATGGCATGCTAAATTAATATATATCATCTTATTGAGTAGAATGCTCACTTGTATTCAATAATTTTTCCAAGCTTAGTTAGCAGCGTAGTCAGATGAAGGTGGGTTCCCTATTAAAGATTAGCACTGCATTTCCTCCTTCGCAGTTGCTTCACTATTTAATTATGTATTGAGATGTTAAGTCTCTAATTTAGAACTCTACATTGTCATTCAATTAAAAAAGTTTTGTTTAAATATAATTAATGGAAAGATAGTTAAGTCTCTATATTTAATTGATATGAAGGATATGGAAAATTTATGATTAATGTCCAGTCAGGCTTACTATGGGTTCTAAAAGACTTACACTTTCCCATTCCCTAGTGTTGATCACATGCTCTAGGTTTGGGTCGTGACATTTTTGTTCTTTTCTTTTTTGTTTTTTTTTTCTTTTTTTTTTCACTATTTCATTAGATGTAATATCATTCCCTCAGTCACAGTTATAATCAAATAGAACATAAAGACATATGCAAGGATAATATAGAAAACATATTCATGAATTAATCTTATTATGAAAATCAAAATCAAACAACTTATTGTCCTTAATTAAAAAAAAACCAAATAAAAATATCAACTTGGTTGAGTTATGTTATTATTTGTGGGTTGCCCCAGGATTGATTAATTCCAGGACTTTGTGCTGTAAGGTGATGCAATTATTAGTGTCATTACAAGCTTTCTAATGGTAGGTATAGTATAAATCAACCCTAAAGCTCCTTAGCAAAGGATATGGCAGAGGTTTTGAGTCCACATGCTAAAGTAACCTATCTTCTTTATGTCTTTAAAGACTCTAGATAATGGCTTAATTAGATGAGTGAACTCCCTTTGCAATGTAACTTAACCCGCCTTAAAACGATGAAGCCTAGTAGTCTAAACAAAGAGGTTAGATGAGTTATTCTTCATTAACTCAATTATCTTTATAGTCCAACTGCTCTAACTACAAGCTGATGTCAAGTAGATCTTTAAAGGTCTTCAAAGGAATAACAAACCTATTATATAAGGTAGGTAGGGATCCTTTCATAATAAGGTACGCTTATTCTTTCTCAGCTGGACAATGAGTCATTTTTGTAGCCTTTTCTCTCCTTATCATCACATAATCAAAAAAGGACTCATTTAATTTTTGCCCTGTTATTTCTAAGTATCTAAGGGTTACCTCTAGGAGTGTGTTATAGCCATATTGAGCTACAAAGCTTTCTGACAACAAGTTACAATCCTCTTACTTGTAATTATTACATCATAATATCATTTCACTACATTTTTATCCAAGGAAGTTGGAAAAAGTTATAGGATCTACTCCTTAGTAACTCCAATTGTACTATTTAGTATGGCATACATTTTCAAATGGATGTTTGGATCATCTATTCTATCGAATTTTGGCATACTAGGCACCTTGAATCAGTTGGGCAGCTTGTCAGCATCATCAATGTCAGCAACATTAATGGTTTTTCATTATAGTTCATTTGTCTTTTCAATTCCACATTCTTCTTTTTTATAGATACTCATCCTTATCAAAGAACATATCATCGGCATTATGATTCCCATTTCCCTTATTTTGATCATTTACTCATGGCCCATCATTAATTATATCATCATTGGTAGCAATATTAGCTTAATTACCAAGGTTAGTAGGTGGAGGAACATGCTCATTCAAAATATGATTGATATGATCCCTAATCATTAATGCCAAGCTAGTCTTTAAAACTCATATGATAGTGGCTTCCAAGTTCTAGGGGTTGTTGTCATTGGCCATTTGAGATTTAGTCTTACAGGTTCTCTTCAATGAATTCCTTAGAGTTTCTGACTAAACCTTCTGACATGATGGAATATGGCAACAAAAGATACAGATATCAAACTCATGGATGCATAGGGTGTATGAGATGTATGCAATGGGTGTTTGCTAATAATGTCATGAAATATGTATCTAATATATGACTTTTCTAATGACTCAAGAGTGGCCTTTCTTCACTTCTTCATTAATGTCCAAAGGTACGTCAATTGCCACTTCGAGTTTAAGATTCACTAGTTTCTCTTTTTCTTGATTTCTTTTCATGTTTTATATTTCTATTAACTTTTGCCTTGGGAGCCCAGTGTCAGGTCTCTCTCTCTCTCTCTCTCTCTTTGTTTACACTAACTTTTGCCTAAGGAACTTGATTATGGATCCTTAGCAAGGATACCACTCACTTTCTTCTTTTTTGTATTTCAAGCAAGCGAAATGAGGCAAGAAACCAAACTAAACTTTTATTGATGAGAAGAACTTTGATTAATCAAATAGGCTTCAGAAGAGGTAACCATAATTGGGGAAAGTACTCCTTTCCAAAGTTTCTTCACACTTATGATGAGGCCAAGTCCTTTTCAGGATGATCTTTTTACTTGGTATGGCCATTTTGATCCATAAACAAAGTCTTCCTTAAATGGTTACAAGGGTTAGAATGAAGAGATGACGTTTATGAATGGAAAATTAATGCAATATCTCAACACATTTTTCCTTGAAAAACTAGAACCCCAAGGAAACTGATGGTCTATATTTAGACTTCCACCAAGTTAAATAAACTCTAAGTCTATTGTACCCTAGTTACAGGCAAGTATACCTAGCATTCAGGTAGTATAGCATATAAGAGGTCGATCCCACAAGGAAACTATGTAAGTATTAGCTCAAATGTTAACTATTGTTTAGTAAATCAAATTTCAAGGAAGCTAGAATTAAAATAAATTAACAATTAAACTAAATTAACTAAATGCAGAAAATAAACCAAATCAATATAAAAGAATCAATGAATAGATTATCTAGATAGAAACTCCCCTTAGCTCCTTATATATTTCATGGAATACAGAATCAATCAAATCAAACAATGAATCAAATTTTCCTAAAAGTAAAATTAAACCTTTTTCAAGTGAATTAATCCCTTTTTTCCTAAGCAAATTAAATAGAATATCTTCTTATTCAATAGGTTAGGCAAAGCATAAAGATTAAGGATTTAAAAATGCCAAAGGATTTTGTAAACCTATCTCTAGAGTCCCAAGCAATCCCTAATATTCATGAGTGATCAAATCAAGGGTATTTCTACTCCTTAATAAGAAATCAAATATCAAATCAATAAGCTAGCAATTGTCAATCAGATTTTATCAATATAAATCATGAATATAACTCAACCAAGGGATGATTTGATTAAAAATCCAGTCATTCAATCCATACAATCCAAACTAGGGTTCATCCCATCTAGATAAAAAGAGTTTAGTTCATAGTAAACTGGAAGAATAATGAACAAGAAAGAAGAGAATAATAGATCAAACAATCTAGAGAAAAGTTCTTAAAAATCTTCTTTTTGATCTTGAATCACCCACTTGGAATCCACTCCATTCTCGTTCTTTCCTCTTGATTTCAGCTATCAACTCTCCCGTTCTTCTCAAAAAGTTCTCTTGGTAAAACTCTCTAAAAAGATCTAAACCCCCTTTTTTTTCTCTTTGAATCATCTTTTAAATGATGTAACTTTCATGTACACGGTTTGGATTATGCCCATGTTGTTGGGCATGTAGGCATCTGTCTCTTTACAAAATTTAACTCTTTAATATATGCTACAACACACCTAAGTTCACCGGCAGAATGGCTCAACACGCCCTGATACACGCCCGTGGTCCTAGGAGTGTTGCCTACTATGTCTTTAATTCCTTGCCTAAAATTTGCCAAATTTGCTCCTTAGCTTTGCAATTTCTAGACAAATTGATTCGTGCCTCCAAATTAGTTAAAACACTCAAAATGTTCTGATAGACCACTTAGTAAACAAATTAAACTCAATTTAATGATAAAACCAAGTAAGAACAAGGGATAAAATATAGTCAAATATGCACTTCTCAAATCCTCCCACACTTGAGCATTTGCTTGTTATTAAGCAAATTAAATCAAGATAGCATTCGAAATAGAATTTCCTCTTTCAACTTCAAAACAAATTATCAAAATGGACAACAACTCATTTATCATGAAAACTTGAAATCTTCAATGAAATATCAATTCTCAAACATGATAATCATATCAAGAAATCTTCATATCAAACTCTCGAGTCTAAACTACATAGTTAAAGATTTGTGCAAATGATTCTAAAGTAACAAGAGTTAAAGAAAAATAGATTTATAAAGATTTTCTCCTAGGTACTTAACCATTTTCTTGGTTTTTTTGTTTAACTTTTTACTTTTTGGAGTAAGACCTTATCTGAATTGTCATACTAGCCTTTTGATGTGAGTGTAAACATTTGTGATGTCGACCCTCAGTTACTCAGCTAGAATCACAAATTAAAATGGCTACTAGCACTATTCATAATCTCAACTCAAGATTTTATTTTAATGAGTCAAGAATAGCGGAATAGATTAAAATTTAAAGCTCCTTTTTGCTCTTTTACTTAGCTTATTTTATTTTCTAAGAAAAGTAATCAAGTTCTTAGGATATTAGAGATTTCTACAAAGCCTTACACACAATGGAATCAAATAAGCACAAAAATTTAACTAAGAGCTCAAACTTCAAATTATCAAATCAACTCCCTAACACGAATACCACATTCAATTGTTGATAGATGAGCAAGTCAGTCAAGCCATACATAAACAAGTTATCACCATTTAAATGAACATTCATCCATTAAGAGAGTCAATTCCACTTCATACTACTATCTCAATT
Organism: Reutealis trisperma; assembly: GCA_947687605.1. Lineage (NCBI taxonomy): Eukaryota > Viridiplantae > Streptophyta > Magnoliopsida > Malpighiales > Euphorbiaceae > Reutealis > Reutealis trisperma. The sequence continues at coordinate 45,905 of CANTUT010000557.1, forward strand.
TAATGTTCTAACTCAAAATGTACACCATTAAACAATCAATCCCCCCACACTTATTGAACACAATGTCCTTAAGGTGTTAGAGAGAAAGAAAATGAAAATAAAAGAGAAAAGGGGCATTGCCCTGAAATTGATCACAAGGATAGAGTCATGATTAAATGAGTTGCTTTCAATTCACAAAGATAAAAATTGAATGAGACCATTATTCACTAAAAACAAATAAAAACTGAAATATTATAGATCATAAAGAAAATAAGATAAAAACAATCCATGCATAATAGAAACTACTCATTGCTCTTGCAATAAGGAAAGAAAATATTCCTAGCTTAGAATTTTCATTAGTTCATACAATCAAGTGCAATCTAAACTAGGCTAAACAAGCTTTTCACTTCTCCTTCCTAGGTCTTCCTCTACCCCTTTTCACATTTGTAGGACTACCCCTCTCCCTTGTTGGTGTATCCTTGTGGCATTGGATTCTCAACCCTCACCACATTTTCAGCTTCTTTTGTCCCCTTCTCCAAGTCCACTATCTCGTCTAAGGTGAAAGTGTATTCATTTTTAGCTAGAAAATCCGTATGATAAATATAAAAAGCTGTGGTTTCTTCAGGAATCATGGTGGTTTTAGGGGCACTCTTAGGAGGGTTGGAGGTAGATGGACCAGGTTCTATCTTGGTTATGTTTTTGTCAAAGCTCATGCTTACAATTTCTCTCAATTAGCACTAAGTTAGAGCAACAAGTTAGAATGTGATCTATACCATGGAAGGTTCTCACTAATATGCTCAAAAAGAATGACAACCACATGACTCATACAAAAATGAATGAGGTTAGGTGATTCATGCATTTTTTTTGTGGTCCCCCTAATAATCACATGACATAACAAAAGCAACAAAAAGTGTAACAATAGATAAAGCAACAAATAAAAACAATAATAAAATAAAAAAGAAAATGAAGAGAAAATAAAAATAAAGATAAAAAGAAAAGAAAAGAAACTAATCCTCATCAGCAGATGAATCAATATCATAAACTCCAACTAGCTTATCATCATCTGTCAGAGGTACGGGTGGTGGTGATGGAAGTGGCTGTGTAGAGGGAGTGAATCCCAAGTACTAGAAGAACTCCATCATCAACTACTCCATCCATCTCCTATGCTTGGCCTCATGATCTAACCGAGCCTCAATGCACCAATGCTGTCTTTGCATCAATCTTGTCATCTGAATCTACAACTCGTGAAGTTGTTGTTGCTGATGGTCAAGCCTCCCAACCTTGCTCTCCATTTGACATAATTGTCTCTCCAAATCAATCATCTTGCGATCCTCTGCCTCTAGATCGCCAATAATATGCACCCAGTCTTTGAATCTCAGTAAAGGGAAAAAAGGTGGTGGTGGTGCAGAACCGGATGGTCCAGTTAAGTCAGCATCAGTGGTAGGCTCTGAAGGACCAAGAATCTCATCTGCTGAGGGTGGAGGTGGGTCAACAGCAGCAGGCATAAGAGGTGGAGGTGGTGCACCCAAGATAGAATAGCGATCGCCCTCAATTTGTAAGATGCCCATCTTCCGTAAAGTCATTAGCCCAATAGGCCTCGGCATACCATCTATAGTCATTAGGGGAAGAGCAGCAAATACCCCTAATTTCTTTGCCAGATGGGTGATGTACATCCCTCCAAATAACTGCCACTCGACCCTTTCCGGGCCTCTGAATATAAGTAATGTATGAGTGCGTGAGTGATGTTGCACCACTAGCAATTGACCATGCACTACAAAAAGAACAGATCTTGCAGTCCAACCACCCCTATACTATCTCGTTGACCGGCAATGTTATAAGCGAGTAGGTTGTGCACCACTTGGAGACTAACCGATCTAAGATAAGAGGCCTTAGATTTGGTGGCAGCATAGTTGTAAGCTCCCAATGCTAGACTATGCTAATCTCTGTTGGGCTCGGTCAACAAATCAGTAAAATCAACAAGAGCATCCCCATACTCTTGTGTGTCAACCTCCAAAGTGAATGGGTTCTATCAATGAAAGATCAAATTTATGTGAGAGAGCTGGAATAGGTGAACAAAGAAAGAAATAAAAGGATGGTAGCAGAGATTGGGTCTTCATTTTCAACCTCTCCCTCCTTAGATTGAAAAGCTCTCGCTTATTTTTGTGTTTGTCTCTATACCAAACACATAAAATATATACATATAATGCTTCCTTCATGATTTCATGAGCAATTAATTAACAAAATTAAGGACAAATAAGGTGGTGTGTGAGACAAAGAGAAGGAAAAGGGAAAGGGAAAGGCAAAGGCAAAGACAAGTCTCTGTCACTGATTGTTTTACTTGACTTAAATATGTATCTGTTATTGTTTGTGTGTAAATTATAGTAGTGTAAGATAAAAGAGAATGAATTGTCAAATTAACAAAACTAATCTTTCACTTAATCAATAATAAAGAAGATATTATATCCAAAATTAAAATTGTATATTCTCATAATTATGCCATGATATGAATAATCAAACAAAATAAAGCTAGCTAGCTGCTCACAGGCTCAAAGAATTTATATTTTTTTATTTTGACATAAAAATATACATATAATGCATCCTTGGTGATTTATAATTAACAAAATCAAGTATAAAATACTTGTCTTTTAACTACATATAAGCATATGATCCACCAAAAACAGCTAGTATTTTAGCAGTATTAAAGATAAAATATGCAAAAACAAACAATCAACCTGAAATTAACCTATTATTAACCAACAATCAACTTGTAATCAATGACAAATCAACCTCTAATTAATCAAAAATACAACCTAATAAATATAAAGTGCTAGTACTGTAAAATCCATATCAATTGAGTAATATAAAAAATATGTAACATGTATAACTAAGGTTATACCCAATAGACACATGTCTAAATGGATATTTTTCAAAGTTTGAATCTTTGACATATGGTGATTAATTAGATAATTAGTAATATATGTCATTAGAGTTATGTCACTAATTGACATATGTTCAAATGAGTATTTTTTAAAACTTAAATATTTGACATGTGGTCATTAATTATATAATTTTTAATTAATATAATTTCCAATCATTCTAATGTACTAATCAACATGTATAACTAGAGTTATATCCAATCGACATATATTCAAATAGATATTTTTTAAAACTTAAATCTTTGACATGTGTTGATTAATTAAATAATTTTAAATTAATATAATTTCTAATTATTCTAATGTGAAAATAAAAAAAATAAAAAAAAAACAAAATAGACCAAACATATACTCAAAATAAAAGAAAATTGTTTACTTTTATTATATGGACTAAAAAACTATGATAGAAGAAAATAATAAACGAAATTCAGAATTCACAGTAAATAGTGTATAACGAGTATATTTTAAGTATATAATGAGTATATCTTAGGTATATCTTAAATATATACTTAGCTATATGCTTTCATATTCATTGAAAGATTTAACAATCTTAACTTTTTTTCTTCTTTGAAGAAGCATAATCAACATTCTTTTTTTCTTTTTTATTATGAGAATCATTGTCAAAATTAAGATCAAAATATAAACAAATTCAATAAAATAATATTTAAATTGCAAAAGTTTATTCCTATAATTTATTGGCTCTTTTGATTTGATATATATTTTCAAAAATATTTGGAGAATATTACATGAATATAAATATATAAAAGGAATACATCAAGTATATAATAGATAAAAAAATTATACTAAAAAAATAATAAACAATTTTCAAGATTCACAGTAAATAGTATATAATGAGTATAATTTAGGTATATTTCTGGTTTATTTCAAGTATATAATAAGTATAGTTTAGGTATATCTTAAATATATATAATAAATAGATATTTTCCCATTCTTTTGAGATTTAATAATCTCAACCTTTTTCTTTGATAATGTTATTCTTACTCAAGTTTGTCTATTTAGACTTTAAAATCTTTTTTTTTTTTTTTAACTCAAACACCAACCAAATATATAAATAAAATAAACCAAACATATAAGCTATGAGTATGCTAAAAGTCAAAAAAGTAAAAGAAAATTCAATTAATAAGAAAGTCAATGCCATCTAATTTTTAGTATTTAAGGAGTTCAAAAGTACCAATAAATTTTAGTTCATTAAACCTAAAGGTCACTCTCATAATTGAAAAGTAACAATAAATTTTCAGTTTTATTAAATACATTTTTTTAGTATTTTAAGAGTAATTTTAAACACTATTAAAAATAAATTCAAATATGAGTTAGCAAAAGGTGAAATCAACCACTAATTTATTGTAAATTAAATTTACATTGGATTTTATTTATTATATTCAATTATTATTTAGCAAAAGAATATATTTAATTATTATAAATGTTTTTAAAAAATCATTTGTTTATAATTAGTATAAAACCACAAATTAAAAAAAAAAAAAGAAATACAAGAATTATGTATTATGAATTTGCTAGTAAAAATTGAAATATAGCTAAGCTTATAAATTGTGCAGACAATAGAAAGGGGTCAATGCCAAGTAATTAATCGGACCAAGATCAAAGCTTACGTGGGAACATTCAATAACATTAATTGGATGAGGTCATTTTCTTGATAGTCACTTAAAATAATAAGATTAGGAAAAATCTAAGCCATTCAATTTGGGGCATTAATTTGGATTTTTTTAGTTAAAAAAAAAAAGACTGCAAAGATAAGCATTCTCAGATACATTCTCCCATTTTCAAATAAAACAGTAAGTAAGACTACATGATTGACTTCCGTAACTTGACGACATTAAAAAATTAAAAAACAAAATGAAAAAGCATATAATGTTATGATATATTATAAGATTTGATTGATATCTTTTCATATACATGAATATTTTAGTTTTCATATTAGTAGTGATTGTATTTTCCTTATTGGAAAAACTTCCTATTTCTTGTATTTTTTTTATTGGAAAAGCTTTCTATTTCTTTTTCTTCTGTACTCTATATAAAGGGCTTAATACTATTAAATGGAACAACTAGAAAAACTATTCTCTTCTCTATATTCTTTGTTCATGTTTTTCTCCATTTTATTTATAACACGTTATCAACACGAATCGTTCTATAACATTGTTCATAATTTTGGATAGCTTGTGGTTTGCTACAATCCAGCTAAGGCGAAAAATTTAAAAAAATAAAATTCAAGATTTATAGTAAACAATTTTTGTCTAATTAATTACTATTATTATTAATATTTATGTATCAAATACATTTTTTTAAGAAAAAAAACTAAATCGTTTTTTTTTTAAGAAATCGTTTGAACATATTAGGCTAATTAATTTGAAGAAATCATTTTTTTCTTCTCTCTTACAATCATTTATCTCAAATTGTTTTTTTTTTTTTTAGAGTTATAAAGATTTGATATACTATTTAATGATTAATCAATTAAATTCTAGTTCCTGAAAAACTATCATTATATTTTAAATACTAGTTCTTGAAGAACTAGTATTATTTATAGTTCCTAAAAAACTAATTAAATAAATAACTAAGCTATGAGTTTCTAGAGAATTAGTATTATATTTTAAATTCTAGTTCCTGAAGAACTAATATTATTTATAATTCCTGAAGTACTAATTAAATAAATAACTAAGCTATGAGTTCCTGAAGAACTAATAATAATTACAGTTCCTGAAAAACTGGTATTCCCTATAGTTCTTGAAGAATTGGTATTCTCTACAATTTTTGAAAAACTGATATTCTCTACAGTTCCTGAAAAACTGATATTCTATATAGTTCCTGAAAAACTAATTAAAGTAAACAAATTCATTAAAGAATCATTAAATGCTCCTGAAGAACTAAATGCATTGTCTACAAGTCTTTAAAAAACTGATTTTATTATGATTTTATATTAGACAATGTTAATTGATGGGCCTCGACATCATGAGTAAGAATTATTTATACTAGTATCACTCCTTCGAGTAATCAAATAAATAAAATAGACATCCTTGAAAATTTGATATTTTATGTTCCTGAATAACTAATAAATTTGATTTAAGCTACACACATTGAATAAATTGGATATTAATAAAATACCTGCGTATGGCCATAATATTAAGGTAAACCCTTTTGCTTTGATTTTTCTGTTTTGGGTGTTTCATTGTTCTTTATATGTATTGGAATGATGGGTATGGCTTATTTGAGTTACCAACCAAATTGCAACTTTTAATTGGTTATCAATTATAACAACACATTTTATACATAGTTTTAAAGTCATGGCTTATAATTTTTTTGGCATAAAATCCGACCCTAAATTATTCATTTATTGATTGATTGATTTGCTTTATGGGAAAATGGTGATCTTGCGTTCATATTAATAGGTTTACTTAATTCATTAAATTGAGATTGATTCTACTAGTGTATATATTATTACATATCATTCGGTCTTAACATCTCAACTCAAAAATTTATTTTATGGACAATACATGTCTCATACATATATATATATATATATATATATATATATATATATATATATATATATATTTGTTAGTTGAATAGCTTACAAGAAAATTGTGTGTGTTATATATGTTTTGAATTTACTTATGTCAATGTGTATTAGATGTGAAAACAATTAGAAATTTAAATGTGAGATGAGATTAATATAAATTATATAAGTAACATGGTTTTGTTAATTTATGAATTGATGAATTTATTTCCGGATTGCATACATTGTTGGATTTATGTTGCTATAGAGAAGCATAATTAGTGCTGACCTTTCCTTGGTAGGATAAATTATGAATTTAATGTTTGTTAAAATTAATATTAATTTATTTTCTGATTGGTCTATTTAGATATATTTTAAATATATGCAAATTAAGTTATTTAAATAAAGTGAAATATAGTGAATTAAAGTTTGGTTGATAATTTTTATATGCTCTTGAATTTAATGGAAATAATTTTTGACGTGAATTGTTGATAATGAAATGCATTTAGATATTAGCAAAAGCAAAATGTATTATCTACTTAAATCTCATTTAAGTGAGGATTTAAAGGTTGAATATCTTACTATTAATGATTTTTATATTTTCTAGAAGAGTTTTAAAGATAGATATAATCACTTGAAATATGTGGTACTACCATAAACTCAATATGATTGGTTAAACCTACACCTACAAGACTTAAAGTCAATTTGAGAATATAATTTAACCATGTTTAAAATTACTTCACAGTTGAAATTGTGCGGTAATAAAGTTACATGCTCCTGTAGTAGCAATATAAAAAGTGAAAATTTACAAATATTATTTTTCTAGTGGTTGCAAAGAATAATTGTTAATAAGAAATCATCAAACAATGCCCACTAGTACAACTGTATTCCCTAAAGTGAATATTATAAATCATTTGGTAGATAATGAGAATTCTAAAAGAATAATTGTTAATGAGAAATCATCAAATAATGCCCACTAGTACAACTGTATTCCCTGAAGTGAATACTATAAATCATTTGGTAAATCATAAGATTCTGAAAGAGGAACCGCCCATATAGAGGGCACAACTCAATTCAATATTGATGATTTTATGTAAACTCCTTGAAGAGTAATTTGCAAGGATTTTATAAGTTGTGTATTATAATAAGTTATTTAATTACTATTTTATCCTTAGTATACATGCACAATATATTGCGTTGAACCTGCAGTTCAAGCATTGAACTTATAGTTCAATAATTAAACCTTGAAAGTTTGGCATGAATGCCATTATGTACATCATATATACTCTCCCTTGAAATTTGTATAAGGACATGAGTCATAAATTTTTTCTGTGCCATAAATATATTAAATCTATCTCAATGTGCAATAATGGGTCCACAAAAGAGACTATGAATTTATTTTGATGAGGCATATTTTTCGACATTAGGGGGAGGAAAAGCACCTGCAGTGCTAAAGAATGTCGAGAAATTTATTAGAAGGAAAACTCTTTAAATAATTTTGGTCCATGTACAAGTTAAAGTGAACCAGAAGTTCATAAAATAATACAGTTGCAATAAATTGCAACTTAACTGCCAAATGCATTTATAGATGCTAAAAGAGTGACAAAGTCTCATATTACAGCTACTAATATCCTAGCAAGGGTTGTGATTCCAATTGCAAATAGAAAATCAATCAATCTCACTACACACTAGAAGCATGGATAGTAAATTGGAACTAAAGACAAAAAATCCGCGGAAAAGAAAAGCTGCGCCACTCATAAAATCTCCTGAAGAGAAATCTCCTGAAGAGGAAGATCTTAGTCAAAGAGCTATAGCTAATTATGAGACACAGACTGAGACAACAAAACAATTAGATCCTCCAGATATGGCTTCTGGAGTTGATAATCATATAAATGAAAACTATGAGATCTCAATTATTTTGTGATATAAGAAAGAGTTGATAGAAATTTAATTATCGTCGACGATGAATTTGCCTCAACAGTAGCTTTTGCTGTTACAAGAGAAAATATAGATCCATAATATATAAGTATAACTGAATAGTAGCATAAACATGATTGATCATCATGGAATGAGGCAATTAAATTAGAGCTAGACTCGTTCTATCATTGATTATGAGAAAAATAATTCTGTTATTATGGAAATGATCATGTTCCGATACTTAATTAATATGGCAGTTAATGAAAAGCTTATTGTACGCCTTATGAAAGTAGTAAGAGTCCCAGAAGGACTAAGTATATCATAAATGAATACACATTAAACATGTGACATATATTTCATCAAATTGCAAAAATCTATGTATGGATTAAAGCAATATGGACATGTGGTATGATTGTTTTGAGTAAATTCTTATTGAAAGAAAGATATGTGAATAATATACTATGTCCATTTGTATTCATAAAAGACCATAGAATGGTATATGTTATTATTGCAGTATAAGTTGATTTAAATATCAATGTGACTCCTAATGAACTCAAATAAGTATGTACCTGTTTGAAAAGTGAGTTTGAGATAAAAAATTTTATAAAATTTTGTATCGGCCTGCAGACCGATTATTAAGGAGTCCTAATACACCAGTATACTTATATGGAAAAGATATTTAAGTAATTTTTGCATGGATAAATCTTCTCCCTTAAGCACACCAATAGGTGGTCCGCTCAGTAGAAGTGAAGAGAGACCCTTTTAGACCTAAAAAAAGATAATAAAGAGTTGTTTGGTCTTGAAGTACCATATATAAGTGCTATAGGGCACTCTTGTGTCTTGCAAATTGCATCAAGCCTGATATTGCATTTGCAAGAAAAATTCCTAGCTAGGTATAGCTTTGCACCTACAAAGAGATATTAAAATGGTGTAAAAAGTTATCTTCAATATACTATTAATATTATAATTCATATTTGAAATTGGTCTACATGCGAATATTGGTTATTTGCTTAGTCTCTATGATGATAGATTTTAGACTGGCTATGTATTCACTTATAGTGGTACTGCAATTTTATAAAGATTTTTATGGTCCTGAAGTACCTTACTAAAAGATACTCCCATTTTATTTTGAGAATAATGCAATTTGTATTGCACAAATTAAAGGTGGTTATATTAAGGGTAACGAAGTAGACATAAACTTCATCCAAACTCTTATATATACATAAGCTCTAGAAGAGATATCCACCAAATTCGCTTGAGTGACAATTTAATAGACTTATGTACTAAGTTTTTACCTAATATGGTATTTAAATGGCATCATTTCATCAATTAGTATATGCCGTGTTAAAATCTGTCATCATCAGGGGGAGCGAATTAATATATGATTGTACTCTTTTTCCTTAGTCAAGTTTTTATCCCACAGGGTTTTCTTGGACAAAGGTTTTAACGAGGCAATCTGTGCAATGAAAAAATAGCGCATGAAATGTGCTATTTTCCTTAGATATGTTTTCTCCCACTGGGTTTTCTAATAAGGCTTTTAACAAGTTATATTCATAGCGCAAGTAATATCCTAAGAGAGTACTATAAATAAATTATTATATGTGGATATTACTTAAATATCATTAAGTATATGATTTGACAACTTGGCAGATTTGTTTACAAAGGCACTCCTTACAATCACATTTGAAAAGTTAGTCAACAAATTAGCATGCGTTAGGTAAGAGATATTTGATAGAAATCATATTTTCATAAGGGGGAGATTTTAATGCACTGTACTCTTTTTTCCCTTAGCCTAGGTTTTGTCCCATTGGGTTTTCCTGGCAAAGTTTTTAACGAGGTAGTGTTATGGTGCAAATCTCTACAAGAATAATGTACTCTTTTTCCTTCACTAAGATTTTTTTCCCACAGGGTTTTTCCTTAGTAAGGTTTTAACGAGGCATATTCTTTGTAAAAGACATCAAGGGGGAGTGTTATGATATATTATAAGATTTGATTGATGTCTTTCCATATACATGAATATTCTAGTTTCCATATTAGTATTGATTGTATTTTCCTTATTGGAAAAACTTTCTATTTCTTGTATTTTCCTTATTGGAAAAGCTTCTTATTTCTTTCTCTTATGTACTCTATATAAAGGGCTTAATACTATTAAATGGAACAACTAAAAAAACTATTCTCTTCTCTATATTCTTTGTTCATGTTCTTTTCCATTTTATTTATAACATATAAAACTAAAAATTAATTAACAAAAAAGTTCAAGAAAAGATGGGGAGGTATAAAAGTTATTTGCTTTAAAAAATGAGTAGATGGTATAATTTTCTCTTTCTTCTTTTATGATTGGCCATTATAAATACTAGGATTTTCACGATGGAGAAATTTTTAAGTAGACTGGTGTTTGGTAAACTGAAAATTAAGTGTTGAATATAATAAATACTGAAAATTTTAAGTGTTGAATATATCAATCTATTTGATAACTGTTATTACTAAAAATTCTTAATTTTTTTTATTAGATATATTTAACCTTGTGATGTGGTATTTAATTTTTTTTTATTTACCTTTTAATTTGTGAATACAATTTCAATATTAAAAAAGTCATAAATAAAAATAAAGACAATAATTATATTAGAATAGTATTTTTCATAATATTTCAAAAAATAAAAATTATTAAACTTAAAATGAGTATGCTTTAAAAATAATAAACAAGTAAAAAAATACAAATAAAAAGCTAATAATCACATATTAATTAAATGATTTGCTATTTGTTCTCGCAAATTAGCCATGAATGTTTGATCTAATTGCCTTTGTGCTTGTCCTTGCATTATATTGTTAGCTGGTGTTTGAAATATCAACTCTACTCTATCAAAATTGTTCAAAAAAATCATCTGTGATATTTATTCTACAAAGGTAATTGTGTATAGCAACACATGCTATAACAATATTCCTTTGCACAGCAAATTGATATGGTGACATTGTCTTCAAAATAGGGAATCATGCTTTTAGAACACTAAATGATCATTCAATCACATTTCTTAACTTAGCATGTGTATTATGATATGGAGCCATCAATCCTCTAGTATTTGTATATGCAGCATCGCATAAATAATATTTATCTGAAACAAATAGATGATAAAGTGTATTTAATATACATTGTAAAATAAATTCAATAACTAAATAAACAAAAATTTGATACGAATATATACATTACCTGGTGGAGGAATTGGAAAATTATTTACTAGATCTCGCATAGTCTCTGTTAATACTTGTGAGTCATAAGCTACTCCTTCCTATCCAACCCAAACAAATGTAAATATCATATCAAAATCACAATATAGCAATAACATTTTGATAACAATCTCCCCTTCCTCTTCCCTAGTATGGTGTTTGGTTGTCAGGTGGTATAACAGCACAAACAAGTGTCCCATCAAGTGCACCAACTGCACCCTATTAAAAGAATTTTTAAAGATTTTTTAATTTATAAAATCAAGATAATACTTAATGTTGCAAGCCTATTTACCATACCTTAAAAATTTGTCAAAGTCATCAATGATGTTTGACTTGATCCAATCCGGATTGAAAGTAGTTAGAACTACTACCTCTTTAGCAAAATATAACACTGCCTTTAAAACTTCATGAAAGTATAAATGGATTGTATGGGTTATGATATGCCAAAATGCATACTAACAAACTGCAAGTGCACAGGTCATTATCAAGTAATAAAGTAGTGAATATGAGTATCGTCTCCACGTGGATAGTGTATAAGTACTAGCGCAAGCTTTGACTATTGTCTAGTTGATCAAAATGTAGATTCATTAAATTAAGCTAAATTAATTAAGCTAACCTAAGAAAGCAAGTAAATAATATTGATGGCAATAATCTAGGCAAAGCTAATCTAAATATAAATTCCTCTAGTTTCTTATGCATATCAAATAATGGATTGAGTTGGACTCTCACTAAATTAGATAAAAACCTTTCTCAAGCGATTAAATCCCTAACTTCCTAAGTATTACATGGGAATCTCTTCTCAACCTATAATCAAATAGGGGCAGCATTAAGTTCAAGAGATTAACATCTAAAGAAGTCTTATAGGTCTATCTCTAACACCCTAATCAATTCTCTATTTCCATGAGTGATCTATCTATACCAGGGTATCTCTACTCATCCAATATAAAAACAATATCCAATCAACAAGCTAGCAATTGCTAATTGGAATAATAAGATTTATCATGAAAATAAAACAACTAAAGGTGAATTGATTAAAGTTTAAATCCTTCGATCTATACAATCAAAACTAAGGTTCATTACAAATAGAATTAGTTCATATTAAAATTGAAGAACAAAGATGCAGAAAATAAAAGAAGAAGAAATTTCAAATAGATCTTGAAGAGTTCTTCGAAATCTTCTCTTCAATCTTCCACATCCACATAGATCTTGGTCTTTGATTCGATTAAGCCCTCAATATCTGTAGCCTTCAAGCCTTTTCCATGACTCTAAGACTTAGTCAATCCTCTTAAATCTCTATTTTTGCTCTGTGGCAGCTTTCCTTTAAAATGCTATCTAATGTAATTTATATTGCTGGAATTTAACCCCACGCCACTAGAGTCACAGTTGGGATTTCAATGGTGCCAACGATGCCAGGGGCCCACGAGTGAAATCTCAGTGGTGCCTCCACCCGTGGAAGGTTACTAGATGTATTTCTAATTTGCTCTTATCACACGGGTGGAATTTCAACTGGGATTTTAGTGTATCTGCCCACACGGGTGGAATCCCAGCTGGGATTTCAATGGTGTCTGCCCATCTTCTTCTAAAAGTCAGCATTTTGGCTTGGATCTTTCACCATTCTAAGTCACATTTGGTTGATGGCATCATTTGGCACTGGGTTAACTAAAAGAACTCTAGAAAAGCACTAAAAAAATAAATTCAGCTCAATTTAAGGATAAAATATATTAAAAATAAGGGGTAAAGTGTAGTCAATTAAGTACTTATCAAATTCCCCCACACTTCAATGTTTGCTTGTCCTCAAGCAAACTAAATCATAACAACAGTATGAAATAAAACCTACCGTCTCTAGTCAAAGAAATTCAAAAAGGTTTACAACAACTTGAAATCAGCAAGGCTCAAACATGGTAGCCAAGTTAAGAAATCTCTAAAACAAATCTCAAAAATCTAAAACCTAAATTCTAAAGTTACAAGTTTTAGCAAATAATTCCACAGAAACAAAAGTTCAAGGAAAGTAGATTTATAAGGATTTTTCCCATAGGTGCTTAACTACTCACTCGACTTTTCATTGATTATACATTTCAATTCATGTTTTCTTTTTAATTAACTAAGGAGCCTGACTTGTTTGAATTGTCATCCTAGTCTTTTTACACGAATGCAAGCACTTGTGGTGCCGGCCTCCGGTTACTCAACTAAAATCACTCATTTAAATGGCTACGAGCACTATTCATAATCTCAACCCCTTTTTGTTTAAAAGAGTCAAGAACAGTGGAATATGTAAATATTTTCAAAGCTCCTTTGCATAATCTTTTTTTTTTATATATATACTTATGTTTTTTTTCAAGAAAAACAGTCAAGCTACCTAAAGTGTTAAGCATTTCTACTAAACTAAAACAAAAGTAACAGTGGAATAAAATAGGCTCAAAAAGTGTAACTAAATTTTTAAATTTCAGGCAAAAAGGTCTGCAAAAAAAAAAATTAATATCCTAATTATGACCACCACATTCAATCAACACTGTAACAAGTCATTGTCATAGCAAAATTAGATCAATTTATCACTAGAGAGAGTTAATTTCAAATCAAACTATTGCCATAACTCAATTCACTTAAACGCAAGATTCATAAAAGATAGGGCACAATAATATACCTCTTCCCCACACTTAAGTAACACAATGTCCCCAATGTATTATAAACAAGGAAAATAAAAAAGTAAAAGAGAGAATTAACTGCTCTGAATGATGCACCACATGAATCGTGTGCGGTGTTCCTTCCAGTTAAAGTTTGCCATGATCATTATTTCTACACATAGAAATATTGAACTACAACCAAGATAAGATCCATTCAATTTAAAACAAAATAAAATAGAAAGGAAATAAAAAGAAAACAGAAATAATAAACATAAAAACAAAAACCATCAATGGGTTGCCTCCTATTCAGCGCTTCTTTAATGTCGTATTAGCTGGACGTTATCATTATTCATCTTCCACCAATAGTTTGGAGGTTTCCTTGTGTTGTCTACCTCTATAATTCAAGATAAAGAAGAGTATGCAAAAGTTGTGGCTTTTGTAAAGCCTTCTTTCAGCGATAAAAAATATTTTTGGTTCTCCATTTTGTGCAAACTGAAGCTTGACAAGTTTAGAACCATCGTCGAAAAGTCTTACCCATAGACTAAATGCAAGGATTTCAACTTTGGCACCAAAGAAAGCATGTACATTGCCAATGGCAGCCACCTCTTGCAATTCCAAGATGCTCCACCCAAATTCACTAACCTTTTGCTTTAACACCTCCACAAAATAGATTTCCCTCTCCAATGAAAATTTACAGACTACAAGTACTGGCCACATACTTGATTTTCTAACAAATACAAACTTAAAGAAAGGTGGCCAAGGTGTGGGATCATATGTGGCTAGGTGTTCATTTGATGGAAACTAGGGTAAAGGAAGGGTGGGTATCGAGGGTTGTGAGTGGGTTATTGTCATTCTCTTCAAAAAGTGAGAGGGCTGGAAAATAGGGGAGGTGTGATTTTCAGCATGCATAGCTTCCCCTCTATGCTTTCCCATAACTCACTATCATCGGAAGAGAGTTCTTCAACACTAGATTCCACTCCATTCATGCCCCAATGCTGGAATTGGGGTTGCTCACTTAAGCAATCATCCTCGTCAACTTCTTTGTGTAGCATTCCCAAATTTGCCTCACCATTTTCGTCTTCTTCATTTTCATCATCCCAAAACTAATTGATAGTAGTGGTCTTTTGTTGCTCTTCCAAAATGGCTTTGGTATCATTGGGTTGATTGCCTTCAAATCTCTCACTAGCAATTCCAAAATCTGCCCAACGAAATTTTTTAAGTTGTAAAGAGAAGTCTGTTGGTATTCCAGAGCTGTCTTGATGCTCTAAAATCTTTTCTCTGTAGCTCCTACTAAAATCACAAACATCTCTTCTAACCTCTGCTCCTCTTATGCATGCTCATCATCCTCTAATGTAATGTCCATATCAAATTGAGTTGGGAAGCCAACTGCTAATGCCTCATTTCTTTTATCCAATTTCCTAATCCAATTCTCCATAGACGCCATGAATCTTTCTAATGCAAGCTCAAGAGATGACTTCTCTATTGGTGTTTCCCATCCATATTCCTCTGGGAAATTAGTGTGATAGATGTATCCATGATTGTGATACTGATTTCCTTGGTATCCCCATTCTATATTCAGGTAAAAATTCTAGTCCTGATAGTTCAGATCAGCCATAGAGAAATTTTTCTTTTTCTTTTTCTTTTTTTTCTGCAAACACAAACTTAAAACAAAACAAAAATGTAAAATAGAAAAAACAAATAAAATAAGGAAACCAAAAATAAAAAAAATATGAAAATATAAAAATAAAAACTAGATCAATAATCTCTATTAATATTACTAATATTATAAAACTATCCCCGGCAACGTCGCCAAAAACTTGATGTGCCAAAATGCACACTAACAAACTGCAAGTGCACAGGTCATTATCAAGTAATAAAGTAGTGAATATGAGTATTATCTCCACAAGGATAGTGTATAAGTACTAGCACAAACTTTGACTATTGTCTAGTTGATCAAAATGTAGATTCATTAAATTAAGCTAACCTAAGAAAGCAAGTAAATAATATTGATGAAAATAATCTAGGCAAAGCTAATCTAAATATAAATCCCCCTAGTTTCTCATGCATATCAAACAATGGATTGAGTTAGACTCTCACTAAATTAGATAAAAACCTTTCTCAAGCGATTAAATCCCTAACTTTCTAGGTATTACAGGGGAATCTCTTCTCAACCTATAATCAAATAAGATCTGCATTAAGTTCAAGAGATTAACATCCAAAGAAGTCTTGTAGGTCTATCTCTAGCACCCCAATCAACTCTCTATTCCCATGAGTGATCTATCTATATTAGGGTATCTCTACTCGTCCAATATAGAAACAATATCCAATCAACAAGCTAGCAATTGCTAATTGGAATAATAAGATTTATCATGAAAATGAAACAACTAAAGATGAATTAATTAAAGTTTAAATCCTTCAATCTATACAATCAAAACTAATGTTCATTATAAATAGAATTAGTTCATATTAAAATTGAAAAACAAAGATGTAGAAAATAAAAGAAGAAGAAATCTCAAACAGATCTTGAAGATGTTCTTCGAAATCTTCTCTTCAATCTTCCACATGCACTTGGATCTTGGTCTTTGATTCAATTAAGCACTCAATATCACTAACCTTGAATCCTTTCTTATGACTGCAGGGCTTAGCCAACCCTCTTAAATCTCTATTTTTGCTCTATGGTTGCTCTCCCTTAAAATGCTATCTGATCTGATTTATATTGTTGGAATTTAACCTCACAGCACTGGAGTCACGGCTGGGATTTCAGTGGTGCCAATGATGCCAGGGCCCACGAGTGAAATCTCAGTGGTGCCTCCACCCGTGGGAGGCTATTAGATGTATTTCTAATTTGCTCTTATCACACGGGTGGAATCCCAACTGGGATTTCAGTGGTGTCTGCCCACACGGGGTGAAATCTCAGCTGGGATTTTAGTGGTGTCTGCCCATCTTCTTTCAAAAGTCAGCATTGTGGCTTCAATCTTTCACTATTCTGAGTCACATTTGGTTCATGGCATCATTTGACACCGGGTTAACTAAAAGAACTCTAGAAAAGCACTAAATAAACAAATCAAACTCAATTTAAGGATAAAATATATTAAAAACAAGGGGTAAAGTGTAGTCAATTAAGTACTTATCAGGTTGAATGGTTGAATCTTCATTTGTTAGCACGATTTCAAAATTTTTGATTGAGAGTAAATAGAAAGATTGCCATCTTTTCCTCTATTTTAATATATCTACTGTAACACCCTGCCTAAAGATAATAATTATAAGATCTAATATGTATTAAGTATGATATGATGTGACTTATTTTATGTTCAAAATATGTTTTAAGATGTTTAATAATGTAAGGACTAAGTTAGAATAGTAATAGGGGATGTTTTGACTGTAGGGGTATTTTGGTCATTTTGACCCTAAGACAATGGACCAAGGGTATCTGAGTTAAAAATCAAGAAAATACTAAAATTTGGTCCCAAATATTACATAAAATACAATGCTTTTCATTTGAATGAAAAAAGAATAAGAAACGAAAAGTTATCATGAAAATACCAAAAATAACTCTGACAGCTGCCACTGATCAGCGGCATTTTGGTCATTTGATCCAAATTGTAAAATAAATACACCAAATGAAAGTTAAAAATATTTGGAACCAAAGTCCAGTTGAACATTTTTCCAAATTCTCAACAGAAACATGTGAAAATCGCACCAAAACCTAAAAATCAGTATTTTTTATGCAATATTAATTAAAAAAAAAAAAGAAAATCCTAGAATAACAAAACAAAACAAAATCCTCTTCTCTCTTTCATCAAAATAATTGCCAAGAATTAACAACAAAATCAAGATTTTCACAAGGTAAAATTCCTCTACACTAAATCCTTTCAATTATTTTTGGGCTGATTATTTATCTATCTGTTTTAAAAAAAAAAATTAATTGTTGTTGTTCAATCTTGGAAGGTTTGGTTAAGGCTAGTAGAAGGAAAGTGAAATTACGTTTGTGAATTAAGGTGAGAAGAAACATTTTCTCAATTTAATTTTTTATTTTATTTTTTTACAGCAATTAAAAATGTATAAAAATCATAGCATGTGGTGTCGTTTTGGTTTAACTGATAGAATGGGATGTGTTTGTTGAATTAAGAGAAGAATTATGCCTAGGAACGTAAATAGAATTAATTGCAAACAAGTTTTGGGTTGCTAGTGAGGATTACGTTTAAAAAAAAAAAAAAAAGTTTTTGCAGGTTCTATTTGGCCAAGAGGGGGAGTTAATTCCCAAGTTCCATAATTTCTTTAAAAGTAAAATTTGATTGGATTTAGAGCCAATAGAATATAGAAATTATTGAAAATAAAATCTGAGTTTGAATTATTGAGAAATCCAAATTGGAATTTCAAAAATGTTCTTGAAACCTTCATGAACAATTTAAAATTAGGGACTTTCCAATTAAAATTAATTAAGCTTAGTTTTAATTAAAATTATGTAATTTAAATAAATTAATTAAATAATTAAGCAATAAAATTTGAAATTGACAACAAGAACACAAGCAATTGAAGGATGGGAGAGTTGAAATCGTTTGAGGGGTGAACTCTAGACCTAAAAATTAGGTTTCTAATTAAATTAAATATAAACATCAAATTAAGGATATAATTATAAAATTGAGTAAATAAATTAAGAATTTATGAAGTCAATTAGTATGAATAAGTCAAATATTAAGACTTCCATTAGGGAGTACCTTGAGTATAGGGTTGACCTTAAGAAGTCAAAGTCAAAAGTTTGACTATGACCTAAGATGGATTAAAACATATTAAAATAATATTAAAACATTAATCATTAAGATTAAAGGTCAGAATAAGGAAACATATTAAAAGTTGACCTTACTTTACCAAAGATTCATAGTGGGACTAGGAGTCATAGTTCAAGTCAACCACTTAAGTTAAATAAGAATATGTATAAATATGATAAGTTATTGAATATATGAATTAAATAAGAACTATTTGATTTATATTGTAGAGGTTAAAGAGGTTCAAACCCTGCGTCCACTTAGCTCGGTTAATTAGGAGCATAGGAGTCTAAAGTGAGTTGTAATGCACACTCCTATTTCTTTGCAAATGTGAAATGATTTCTTTGATACTATATGATTTTCTCATGATTTCATACCCATTGATTGATTTTGATTTATAAGCTATGTTTGCTCAAGAGTCCCACCTTAAGTAGGACTCTTTCTTAAGTTGATTGTTTGAATCCAAAACTCTTATTAAGCTATATTATGACTTGTAATGATATTGTGAATCTTAAACCAAGTCTTTCAAGCTAAGTAGGACTCTTTCATAAGAGTCCCAGTATAAGTTAAACTCTTGCTATGTATATGTTATTACTTATTTTTCCAAGCCTACAGAAACACCCCTTCTCAATGTGGGGTGAACATTGGACTTGTGCACAAGGTATGCCTATAGATAGGGTAAAGTATCTAGAACTCAGTTAGTAGGGGTCCAATATTGCTAGCCATAGGACCTAATTAATCTTATGCTATAAGTTGAGTAGAGGAGGCAATAGCCCCTACTCCTAAGTTAATATAAGTTATAAGTTGTTTCTGCTACCCTATTGTTTATTCCTCATTTTTTTACAACCAAGCTATGTTATTGAGCTTATGCTTATTTTCTCACATACCCTATGTGTGCATCTACTCTCACTGAGTCTTCTACTCACCCTTTTCTATGTTTATATATTTTAGGATGGTAAGATTGGTCAAGGTAACTAACTCAAGCCTGTTCCTCCATTAAGTGGTTGCTTTGCCTAGAAGATAGTAGACTTTTCTTCATCCATATGCATAATGAACTTCAGTTTAGTACTCTGTGGATAATAAGCGAAGGACATGAGAATTGATTGGAAATTGATGTTTCGTGACTAAGTTTAGGATTATTTGAATTTTTGTTTCGTTGGGTTATTTTCAAATGTTTTCCTTTAACTTTGGTTTATAAGAATCGTTGTTAAGATGTAAAGTTTTATAAGTTGTTACTTAATTGAACAAGATATGGGTATTTCATAAGAAATTTTATATAAGTTAAGGATTTTATGGGTGTGGGTGATCTTATGTCTTCCCGCGTCTTAGGATCATCATAGCTCCCCAAGTTGGGCTGTGACATCTATTATCTTGTAACCATCCTTTAGATTTAAAGTGGTCACACAATTTAAGAAATGCTTCTTTCTTCATACTCAACATCTCTAGACAATGAGATGAATTTCCATCCAATATTTCTCACACATATTCATTTCCATTAAGAGCATAATCAGTATCAGGCCTCCTCCTAATACATCGATGTATCATGAGCTTCTTATATATAAGAAGTTTTGTAATCACCTTTAGACTTTTTTTTCTGTTTCTCGGTTAACATGCTGTTATATAGTTTGAGATGCAACCAACATCAATGGTTTGAAAAAAAATTCTAACAATCTTTAAATATGACAACAACATGAAAGAAAAATATTAAATTCACCACATATAATAATGTTTAAAAACTTAGTTTAAAATAATCAATTGATAACAATTTGTTTAAAACCATAAAATAAAAATAAGATCCTAAAGATGTAATGCTAAAAATTCAAATAAAACCTAATTTTTTAGCAATCATTCTTATCCAACTAATTCTAACTTCTTCAGGCTTTTGAAATAACATTAACCATTGTTCTCGATATGCTTTAGTTTCACAGAAAATGCTACATGCAGCAATATATAAAGGATCATCAATTTTCAATTTCTCCATCTCATCCAATTTTTTGTTGCATTCTTCTATAGTAGGCCCATCAGAATTTCCCATAGTCATAATTAAGAACTGCCATCAATTGATCATCAATTTCATCAGTTTTGTTCTTTTTATGACACTTCTCATGTTTCTTGTCATTAACGGCAGTTGAATGTGGTGAGTTGAGATCAGGATTAATTATTGACTCTAAATCAATTGTTACTAGTTCACTAAAAGAAGATGTTGATCCATCTAAAGTCACAATGTCCTTAAAAGGCATAGTTTCCTTATATGGACCCCAACTTTCTTTTCCAGTTGCTGTTATGCCATCAAATAATAATGTCATCTCATTAGCGCATTGCAAGCCAACATATCAGAATTGTTTTGCTTCTGGAACTCTCTATTATATAACAAGTTCTAAATTAATAATTTTTCTAGCTAAAGGTTTAAGAATAGGTATTATTGCAAACGAATAATTAGTACCTTTATATAGTAATCCCATTCTTCAGAACTCCAATTAACAGTATTTGTTACAGGAACATATTCATGCCCACTTTTTCCAATTATATTTGACCACAAAGTATATTTCTGCTTCAAATAGTTCCATTCATTTTTCAGTTGTTTTTTACTTGACTTAATATTTCTTTTCTCTTCAAGGGAGTTTATAATTTTAGACCTAGATTCTTTCTTCAAAGTACCACCTTGTTTACTAATTTCATTCACTTGTTCAATACATAAATCTAAAAAAAGTTTTACAAGTGTAGGATCCTTCCAATAAGCTCTAGTAGACTCATATGATACCATTCCTATATATGTAACAAAAATTTGCATTTAAGGAACATAAACAAAAGAATAGCCAATAAACTGATAAAGAACAACTAAAACATTTAAAAATAAAATAAAATCTTCAAATTTAAGATTACAAAACAAAAAAAAAAAGAGAAAAAAAATCAAAAAAGAAAGCTCACAGGACATGCATCAAATTCAAAAGAGGAAGAAGAATTGAGCACATTAATTGGACCCTCATGTATGGATTTTCACACAATAGATCAAATAAAAAATAACTTGATCAATCAAATAAATTCTCATCCTACAGTCCACCATATCCAAGTATAATAACCCAATGAAACCATTTGTAATCAATTTTATAATAAGAAAATAATTGTTCTAACACATGTCCCTATCTATCATAATTAATTCAAAAGATGAAAAATCCTATATTTGTTTTACTTTGACAGTAAGAAATGGATGAAGAAATATAGAGAAACAAGAATAACATGTATACTAGCCAACTTGTTTTATACGCCTTAAACTAGGGCAATATTTGAACTTCCCCTGCACATCATTCTAGTTCAGTATTGGTTCTAATTTTCAAAAAATTTTGAGCTACCAATTATACTCCAACTATACTTTTGAAGCCCATCCTAAAATAGTTAATTATCAAAGCAATTTTCCTCTTCATATGTGATTTACTTGCTAAACTAATGAATAACGTTTGAATCAAGATTATAAGATTTCTAGTTTAAACAATTCTTCTCTAAAATTTATGATCAAAGAGAATTTCAAAAAGATCTTTATCTTGAAATTCCTCTTCACATTTAACTCTTATGTCTAATGTAAATTTCAAGTAAATTCTTAATACAAGAGCTAAACTTCACAGTAAACTGAATAATTAAAGGAAATAACTATCAATATAAAATCACCATACATTAAAATCTTCTTTCAATTTGCTCAAACAAATACATAATAATCACATAAAAGGGAGGGGATAATATATATATATATATATATATATATATATATATCACTGAATTCCATATCCCAATGACAAGAGAACAACGCTTTCAAATCAATCAAAATCAACACACCATAGTGAATTCCATATCCCAATGACAAGAGAACAACGCTTTCAAATCAATCAAAATCAACACACCATTAACACAAAATTATGCAATTCATTGTCTCTATTTCAACCAATTTTTCAATAATTCTCAAAAGACAAAGAAATAAGAATATTGTAGAGAATAAAAACTTCACCTGCTTAATAAAAAGTTATCGTTTTTCATCCAAAATTGCAGCTCCTTGTTGAAGCAAATCAGATTTCGCTAAATTCTTAAGTCACCGTCAATTCTTCTTATTCTTTAATTGGTTTCATGATTTGTTCATAATAAGATAAGAGTATAACGGTGATTCTGATTAAAAGGTTTTAAAACCTAAACCACTGAGTGTGTTCAGCTAAAATTTCAAGTCAAATATTTTAACTCATTATCTTCAGTACTGTTTTACTTAATTGAAAATTTTTAAGTTGGAGCTTTTTTAGGTTATCAAACTAACTTAAAACTAATAAGTGCTGAAAAAATTAAATTAAGTCATTAAGTTAGATTATCAAACAAGGGTTTAGTTTACCACATCATCTGTAGATCCAACTAATTACACGTTCACATGTGGTGTTATTTATTAGATGTATCATTTATATTTACTAGTATTTAATCACGAGTGGTTAATGATAATAAATAATCTAACCAATATAAATACTGTATTTAATAAATAACATCACATGTCAATATGTAATTGACTTGGTTTACTGATAACATGGTAGATTAAGTTTACTTTAGAATTTTTCTTTCACAAGGTCCATAAGAAAGTTATATATAAATTCTTAATGTAGGCAAGTTTGATTTTAAAATTTTTATTAGTGTTAAAAATGTATGTTACCAAGAGAGCTAAATTTGAAATTTTAAAATTTTTATTATTACTAAAATGATATTTTATCTCCTGCATTCAACTTGCCTTTGCCCCTAATTGGAGATGGGATTCGAACATAAAAGATAATACTATAATGTTTTATTTGATAAGAAAATAAAATTGAACATAAATAAACCATCCAAGAAAAATAAATAAACTATATACATACATACATACATACATACATATATATATATATATGTATATATATATATATATATATATATATATAGATATATATATATACATACATACATATATACATATATATATACATATATACATATATATATACATATATACATATACATATATATATACATATATACATATATATATACATATATACATATATATATATATATATATATATATATACACATATATATATATATATATATATATATATATATATATATATATATATATATATATATATATATATATATATATATATGTGTATATATATATATATATATATATGTATATATATATGTATATATATATATATGTATATATGTATATATGTATATATGTATATATGTATATATATATGTATGTATGTATATATATATATATATATGTATGTATGTATGTATATATATATATATATATATATATATATATATATATATATATATATATATATATATATATATATATTATATATATATATATATATACAGCTTCTTAAGATATTAGAAGAGAAGCCTATAGAAAAATCTTCCATCTTACCCTCTATTAGCAAGAATTCCTATAATCTTACAGTCATTCTAGATAGAGGTAAGAAGTCTAAAAAACCCATTCGTACAGTTCAGGACCTTTAAAAAGAGATTAGAGAAGTTAAGTGATAATTGAAAGACTTTAAGCTAAAACAGCAAAAAGATTCTGATTTAATCCAAAATCTTATTTCAAAAATGTCTGATTCAAATTCTGATACTGGTTCAGATAATCACATAGAAAATTCTAAACTACCAAACCTAGATAATTTGGAAAAGATTCCAAGGTGAATTTGTTTTTGAATTTTTTGAAAATGGACATCTTGCTTAAGATGCATGAAATGTCTTGTTTTTCCTTTTATCAAGGTATTAATCTCAAAAATATAAATTGAATTTGCTTTTATAAGATTGAGATTTCTTTTCTTTGGTTTTTCAAGGAATGGGAAAATGATTTTTAAATTCCTTGTTTTGAAAATGATTCCATCATCAATGACTTTATAAAGAGTAATCAAATTAATGAAATGAGTTCCTAATATAACCATTTGATGAAGGTTTTTTGGCAAAAGAAAAATATTTTTTAAAGCAATGTTTCTGATAACTATTGAAACTTCAGTTTTCCCACCAATGGTTAATTTTGAATTATTTGTTGTAATAAGTTTTTCTTTTGTTTCAAAATAATATCGTTTTAGAACCAAGTTGTAGTTGATACAGTTGAGATATGCTCTTGTATCAAATAAAGCAATTGTTTCCAATTCAAAATCATTTGAAAAAACAATCTTGATTTGAATTAAATATTTTCGAGAAGTAATTTCTCTCAAAACATTTATAAACTTGTCTGGAATATCTGAAACCTTTTCCAAATTAACCAGGTTTTGTAGTTCAGAATTTTCTATGTGATCATCTAAACCAGTATCAAAATTTGAATCAGACATTTTTGAAATAAGATTTTGGATTAAATCAGAATCCTTTTGCTGTTTTAGCTTAAGGTCTTTCAATTCTGATTAACTTCCCTAATATCTTTTTAAAGGTCCTGAATTGTATGGACAGATTTTTTAGACTTTTTACCTCTGTCTAGAATGACTGTAAGATTATAGGAATTCATGCTAGTAGAGGGTAAGATGGAAGGTTTTTCTACAGGCTTCTCTTCTAATGTCTTAAGAAGCTGATCTAAACATTCCTTTTGAAGGACAGAGTCATTAATATACTTAACAACTTCAAGAATTTCTTCTTGGCTTTTTGTCAGCATATTAATATGTTCGGAATTTTTATTTATTTCAGAATCTATCTCTGAACTAGATTCTATGTTTGAATTGGAAGATGAATTAGCTAACTCATTTATTTGAAGTGGTTTTTCTTCTGAAGACATAGAAAACTCAGACTTTCTCATTCTTTGAAAAACCAAAGAAAAGAAATCTTAATCTTATAAAAATAAATTTAATTTATAATTTTGAGATTAATACCTTGATAAAAGGAAAAACAAGACATCTCATGCATCTTAAGAAAGATGTCTATTTTCAAAAAATTCAAAAATAAATTCAAACTGATTTTATTGAAAATAAAATCACTTCTTTTCAAAAAAAAATTAAAAAAGAAATTTGTTCTGATATTCCAAATGCTTTTTGGAACAAAAAACAATACATAGTTGATCTGCCCTATTAAAAAGATTTTGATGAAAGATAAATTCCTACCAAAGTTAGACCAATCCAAATGGATAAATCTCTAGAATAACACTGTAGAGAAGAAATTCAGGATTTAGAGTCTAAGGGTTTGATTATACAGCTTTCTATGTTAATAAGAATAATGAAATATAAAGAGGAACGCTTAGATTAGTAATCAATTACAAACCTTTGAACAAATATATATATATATATATATATATATATATATATATATATATATATATATATATATATATATATTCCTAGATGAAGTTGATAAATAAAATTAAATAATTATTTATAATTAAGGAAATTAATTAAAATTATAAATTTCAATGTGTTCTTATAAAAACAAAACATTTATTTGAAATTTATTTATTTTCTTCAAAATTTTATGAAATTCACCATATATTAAAGTTTCACTTCGTCCTTTCAAAGCTAAACAAACACTACAGAAGAATCTCACTCTTTCTCCTCACTTCTGAGAACTCGCCAGCATACGCAGTAGCACTCTCTATCCCCTTCTCCCACTCAATGGCTGTTATCGAAGAAGCCCTAGGGGACCTGAACAAGGAGTCCTTTGTTTCCCTTCTGAGAAAGATCATAGGAGAGTCCAAGCACGTGCAAAACAACCCACCAGACCTAATCCCCGAGGAAGACAGGGTGGTGAAGCATGTATTGGATTCCCTCCAACCTTACACCACCACTTCTGGAGGTCCCTTGACTGTGAATCATGTCTCTTATTTCCCTGGCAGAGGCAATCTTATTGTGGAGTACCCAGGCACTGAACCAGGAAAGATCGTGTCTTTTGTTGGCATGCACATGGATGTCGTTACTGCTAATCCTAATGATTGGGTTTGCTTCTTGCTTTCTTTTGTTATATGAATTGTATATTTTGGGAAATTTGAAATACCCATGTGAAGTTATTGTCGAATTTTGTTCTGGGTTTGAATTGGATTGGGACTTCATAATTTATTTGCACCTTTTGAATTATTCATAATCTATTTTTAGTTGTTAGATTGAGATTATGTTTTAAATTTGGAGGACAATTTTTTTTTTGGTTATTTTCTGGATTTCATTTCGTTGGACTTTGGGTAAGCACTTGAAATTTTTTGGCAACAAGTTTTTCAAAACTGGTTTTTTAGCTGATTATTTTTTAAATTTATGTTTTTGGTAATTATCTTGTGTAAATAGCTTCTGTGCTTCACCTTTTGTTTTTCAACTTCACCTCTTCGATTTTTCTTTGGTTTTGCTGATCCATTTTGTTAACTGTCATCAAGGTGTTGAATATATTATATACTGATTAGATTTTCTATCTATGGAAATATTAGTTCGTATTCTCAATTATTTTCGTTATTAAGCAGTATTAGTGAACGAGATAAAATGATGATGGTTGCCAACATCTACAGGAGTTTGATCCATTCTCATTGGCCATTGATGGGGATAAACTTTGTGGCCGTGGAACTACTGATTGTTTGGGACATGTTGCTCTTGTGACTGAACTCATGAAGAGGTTGGCAGAGACTAAGCCAAAACTAAAATCGACTGTAGCTGCAGTTTTCATAGCCAACGAAGAGAATTCTACCATAACAGGGGTTGGTGTTGATGCACTTGTGAAAGATGGGCTGCTTAATAATCTGAAAGGAGGTCCTCTGTAAGCAATCCACCTTCGTAGGAAGGAAAAAGAATATCATACTCCAAGCATCAATATCATACTCCAAGCATCTTTTATGAGGATGATAGAGATCTTAATTAAATGTAGACTAATTATTTTTATTTTTGGCCCCCTAAGATATGACATATAATCCAATCAAAATGCTTGTGTATTTAGATTCTGGATAGACACGGCAGATAAACAACCTTGCATTGGTACTGGTGGTATGATACCTTGGAAGCTTCATGTGACAGGGAAACTTTTTCACAGCGGTTTAGCACACAAGGTATATACAATTGCATACATTAATCTAGGATTTCTTTATTCATGCTTGAGAGTTTGCCTGTTTTTCCATGGGAATAAATGATGGTCACATTTCAACTATAAATGATGAAACTTGAAAATTTTGCAATGGTGGACTGCAGTTCTTTTTTCAGTTTGTTAAGATACTCGTGGGAAATCAAAATATATTTAAGTGGGAAGCACTTTCTATTTTTGGTTTTGCAAATAAGTTAATAAAGAAATATTTGTTAATAGATTTCAATCTATTAAAGGCATCATTTTGCTAATTCATGGATGAGCTTGATAGCATGCTCTTAAGCCTATGACTATATGCATACAAAGTGTTATGATTTTGAATTGAAGACAGAATACAAAATGGGATGTAAATTATGCAATTGAAACAAGCATATAGATTCCGTATAACAGAAAGAGTGGTTTTCAAACCAATCGTATCTTTACTTCAGTTCAGGATAGATTGTAAAAGTTTGCTTTATTTAAATTTGAACTGATGTGAATTTGTCAATTGCTTGTCAAGAACAGAGTGTCATCATATCTTTACTAAATATAATCAAGTTAGATAAATTATTAGATAGGATGGAATTGTGCTCCCTCCTACTTACAAATCATGTGTGTCCTGTAGCGGGTCCCACATGGTAGGGTTCACCTTGATGTGAATAGGAGGGAATATGATCCTATCTTAATAATTTCTTGTCTTCTTATTGATTTTTCTGAAATAGTGCCCAAGTTCAAGCAAACTATGCCTATATTGGTGTATGAATACAGATCAACTGATTAGGCACCATTAACAAGCAACTTTAATCAATTATAATATAATCTTATAAAGTCAATTGGAGTTATACATATGCAGAAAAGCAACAACAGGAATTAATTATGAAAGATTTAGGATTGACATGTATTACTAGAAACCATATAACAGGATAAGTAATGAATGCATTCACAGGAAGGTAGAAGTGGCACCTATTGCAGAAAACTTGAGAGAAGGAAATTGAGAAGGTCTGGGCAGGTTCCTTGGAGTATAAGGACTGAAACTGCTACTTTTTGAAACACTAGAGACTAGAGTTTATATTTTGACCAATCTCATGGCACTTCTAGTGATTTTCCCTTTCTCTACTTCAATAAAGGGATGCAATTATTATTGATGGAGCTTAAACTTTCACTTGATTTCTATGTGAGTGCTTATTTTTTATTTTTTATTTTTTTTCAGTGCAGGGTGAATTAATTAATTTTAATCAAGTGTATTGGCCAAACTCTCTCATCGAAATGCCTACCTGGACATTAGGGAGTTTGTTTTAGGGTTTCAAATGAGTCGAGCCGAGCTGAGCTTTGGCTTGCTTGGACTTGGCTCGGTTCTTTTTTTTTGAGCTCGAGCTTGAATTCAAACTTAAAAGTCATGTTCTAGCTCGGCTCGTTTCAAGCTTAAGCCGGAATCGAGGTTGAAAATCGTGTTCAAACTAACATAAGAGCAAAAACATCCAATTAGTGTGTGTGTCTATATATATATATATATATATATATATATATATATATATATATATATAATCATAAAATTGAGCATTACATATTTCAAAAAGATTAGGAGCATGTGTATTTTAATCAAATTGAATTACCAAAAACATTATAAGAATGTTAAAATATATTTTTTGGAGTACAAAAATTATTAGGATAATAATAATAATAAAAAATTATTATTATTATTATTATTATGATGCAACATAAACACTTTTTTTTTTTTTCTGAAAATTAAACTTCTCAACTATTTGATGAAATTATAAAATATAATATTAGTGAAACTAATTGTAGACATGTATCATTGTTAATTTCATAATTACATACATATATCATTATTAATTTAATAATTACAAAATATAAATCATAAATGTATATATTAAAACATTATAAACCAGCTTGTTCGTGAGCCTATTAATCGAGTTGTTCACGGATTTAATCAAGCTGAGCTTGAACATCGTCTATTCATCAAGCCTTGAATTAAGGTTGAAGTTTGGCTCATTTATAAAATGAGACGAATGTGAATAAGCTTTTATCGAAATGAACACCGAGCCAATCACGAATGGCTTGGCTCATTTGCAGCTCTAGTTTGTTCTAATAATAAAATCCTAAGGTGGAAATAGAATCATTTGTTTTTGTTACTTTTACTATAAGTTTGCTGTTTATTCTTATTGCTGTGAGTTTTATCATGTTTGAAGGTTATAATAATGGTCCCTTTGTTAGAAAATTAGACATTCTTTGTTAATATTCTTTTAATTTTTCTTCTGACCTTAATGGTTGCTAATAAACTGTTAATTTGAAACTTAAGAAATTCAGTTAAATGTCCTGTTACTACCGATTTATGATTAAGAGGTATGGACTATTGCAGTCTATAAATCCACTGGAGCTGGCCATGGAGGCACTTAAAGAGATACAATCACGATTTTATAAGGACTTCCCCCCTCATCCAAAAGAGCAAGTCTATGGATTTGCAACACCCTCAACAATGAAGCCAACTCAGTGGAGTTGTATGTTTCAATTCTATAAGTAAAAGTTAATGAGAAAGAAAATGCTTTATTTCTGAAGTCCATCTTCCATGTTGCAGATCCTGGAGGTGGGATCAATCAGATTCCTGCTGAGTGTACAATTTCAGGAGATGTCAGGTTTTTATCTTGTCAAAATATTTTTATATAGGGCTGATGTAGGCATGAGTTCTCATCATTATTTTTCTTCTATTGCAGGTTAACTCCCTTCTACAAGTAAGCTCCTGTCTTCCTGTGAATCATGGAAAGTAGTGAAAAGATGTCTTGAATGATGATCTGGATTTATTTTTGTTGTGGAAATTCTTAATTTGTTTTTTGAAGAAATATGGCTTGGTACTAGCTTCTCATTTCCAATATTTTGATGCATTGCAGTGTAACGGATGTGAAGAACAAGCTGCAAGAGTATGTGGATGACATAAATGAGAACATAGAGAAGCTGGATACTAGAGGTCCAGTTTCAAAATATGTCCTACCAGATGAAAACCTACGGGGAAGGTGTGCCATTTTGTTGTGCTCTAGCCTTAGAACATCCTTGTTCTGGAAACACAGTTACCATTTTCCTTGGTTACATAAAAAATAGTCCATTTATTTTAAAGCAATTATGCATAGATATGTTATTGTCACTAATCTAAATTTTAATCTCTTAGCTCAAGTGGTTATTATTATTATTTTTTATTTTTCCTGTAGTCTCACTCTGACCTTTGAAGAGGCGATGTCTGGAGTTGCATGTGATCTTGGTTCTCGTGGCTTTCATGTATTGTGTAAGGCTACTGAAAAGGTAGTTGGGCATGTGAAACCATATTCAATTACTGGGAGTTTGCCACTGATTCGAGAATTGCAAGTAAGATTAACTCCTTTCTTTTTTCTTTTTTTCACATCCTTGTCATTCCTTTTCTTCTTCTTCTTCCTCATTTGTATCTTTGTGTTTGTGTGAGTGTTTCTCTAGTTAATGTTCCCTTGGATCTTGTAGGATGAAGGTTTTGATGTTCAAACTGCCGGCTATGGTACGATATGATTGCTACCCTTTCTCTTTTTTTTTTTTTTCTCTTTCCTTTTTGTCTTCAATTTTAATTCTCACAGTAGGATTTCATGCTTAGCAAGCCAATATCTAAATAAATAATCTCTCTATCAAAATCTCTCTATCAAAAGTATTTTGTAACGGGTGGGATTGTATGTCCTTTTTACAGTAGATATTAAATCTGTCCAGATGCATTAGTCTATTTATCACATAACTACTGTTCTTTTGTCATTCCTGCCTTTGTCAGCTTTTGGAACTTGTTAGTGGAGATTGAAATTTGACCTCAAACCAGGTTAACTATGTTATTAATTAATTCAGGACGCGTAGAAGAAACGTTTGAAACTTGATGTGTCTCACATTTTTTCCCTTTTCCTTCACAAACTGTAATATACAAAAAGTAAATAGAGTGAAGAAGCTTCTGATTTTGAAATTTAAAAAACTTATTTTCCTTTGGTTAGGAAAACATTTTCCTCTGACCAATTTTTTATGTGAGCAGAATGTTAAAAACTGCAAAAGATGTTGGAAATTTCTTTTGCAAAACATGCACATTTAAATCCCCTTGATTGTCTTCAAACTCCCTAGTTGTCACTCCAAAATAAGAATGGCATTCTGTATTTTCTCAACCTATATAATATTTGATGTTGGAAGGGCCCTTCACTAAATAGACCTATGAAACCCAACTGATCTAGAGGCTGGTGGAAAATGGGTAAAGTCGAGGGTGTTTTTTTTTTTTTTTTCCTCCTTGATAATTGACTCAGAAGGGGCTATGATTGGCCACCTTTTTATGTGATGTTCCTTCAGCATAAGAGCTGCACTTTTCAAAATGATGTTCTCAATACCCTGCCAACAAAGCAAATACGTTTTTTTTTTTTTTTTTTGGATTCTTGACTAAAGAAAATTTACCTTGGTATTTCTTCAAGCTAAATATTCAAGAAGATGATTGGGTCCTTTTTGTCCTTGCAGTTCCGAAAGGCAGACAACATGTTACAGAAGCATGGACGTAGAACATATTGATTTTGGGAGAGATGATCTCTTTCTTAACATTAACTACTGATCCCTTAGCAAAATAGTCAATGACAATTGACAAGTCCTTGAAAAAAATTAAACAGGTCCATGTGAAAAGAGAGTTAGCAATCTGAATGAACATGAGAGAAATGCACACGGAGTCATCTGTATTTAAGACACATGCCATTTTGTCTACTTAGTTTCACAAATTCGCTTGTTCACATACTGTAAGGAGATTGCATTTGTGAAGTTCCAGCATTGTGATGATCTATTGGATAGCATTTGTTTTAGCTTATGTTTTTGTTGCTTGAAATTCATGTCTACCATGAAAAAATTTCCAGTTTCTTAAATCTGTTTTCATCATTTAGATTTGCTGTTTTATTAGGTCAGCTATTAGGATTTGTCGGTGATTTATTGTGTTCATCTGTATCTTTTCATGGATAATGCTTTTGTCATCGTGATTTTTGTTTCTTGTTTTTCTGCTTGTGCAGGTTTAATGGCCACATACCATGCCAAGAACGAGTACTGTCTGCTTTCCGATATGTGCCAAGGATACCGAGTTTTCGTCAGCATCATCTCCCAATTAGAAGATTGATCAGAACAAAAATGGATGCCTAGATGACACCCCCAGATTATCACTAATAAAACATGTTATTTACCAACAAGAAATGGGGGAATAGCAAACTTGTTAACTAGAAAGGCATTAAGTTGCTTACACCTTGAAATATAATAAAGTTCATAATTTTCAGGATTTTGATAATTTGTAGCCTGTCCTTGCCTTTGCATAAGATTCAATTACTGTCTTCAGCTTCTTGGCAAGACCTGGCATTTGCTCATATCATCTAATTTTGGTAAAAAGGTTTTCTTAGAACTAAATTAAGGATTTGTTAAATTGGCTTTACTTGGACCAGAATTGCCTGATATCATCCGGACCTTCCAACTTGAGCTCAAATTGGTCTGTCTTGTAGTTCAGCCAATTTTACGTGGCTCATGGATTCACGACCACTGAATTATAGATCTGTATGTAGCAGTGTTAACTCATTTGGTAAGCACAATTGGAACGCAATTTTTACAGTAGGATTTGATTTTTTTACTTTGGTTCTTCTGTATAAAATTTAATTTGGGTCTATGTTGTGAAGTTTTCACTCATTTCATACGAGTTCTTATATCATAAATTTAGATTTATTTTGAGTTTTTATATCATAAATTCAGATTTATCTTGCATCATGGATCTGGATGTAAAGCTTTAAGAGGAAATTACATCGTTTATCTATTTTTTTATTTTCTTACTTTTAGACGTGTTGCCATAAATATTTTTTTATTTTTTTATTTTTTATTTATATGCTTTTTACATTTTTATATTTATTTTTTAACATTTTCTTTTTATGAGCTTTGACCTAAAGGTTGCGAGCTAATTTCTCATTGACAAATCCAATATATTCTCTCTTTGCTCGTTCTAATGTCCTTGAAATTGCACCAACTTTTCTTTCTCTCTCATCTTCCACCTCCATTATAACCATCTCTCCTCTGCTGCCACTCACCCGCAACCGCCTCCTTAGTCTCTTGTTTCTTTTGAGATTCACTTCTTTCGTTGTTAGGCGATTTGGTGAGAGAATTAGAAAATTAACCAAACACAACCGAGGCAAGTCGCATAGATGGGTATATTTTTTCGATTGGTTTCTGAATCCCAAAAAATCCCATTTTTCATTTTAATTCTTCAAAACTCGGAGAGAAACACGAGAAATAAAGAACGAAGAGCAAGCTCGTTCTCTACTTGGGATTTCCCTTACTGATAGACCCAAATGGCAATAGTTCCTCATTTGCTCTTCTGGCTTCTTCTTTGGATACCTTGTTAATGGCATCTGCAGGTAATTCCTCTGTTTTTCCCCTTTTATTAATTTACATTGTTTTACGTTCTATTTGGTTTGTGGGAAAGTTCAAGTTGCAATCTTTTTGCATTTGTCTTCGGTCTAACTATTCTGTTGAGGTGGGATTGGGTGGAAAGGTACTGGGAAATGAATTGAGATTGGAATTTTAAAATGTGATTCTTATAATCATATTTCTTGAAATTTTATGGTATCACTGAGTTTTCTCAAGCAAGCTATCTTTTAGGAGTAGAAAATTTTTTTCTTCAATTATTAAGCAAATCTTAACTAAATTGTTGTATAAAATTCAGGAATATGTATACAACAAGCTTCAATTTAGGTAGGTTCTGTGTTTGATATTGTAAAGATTTGCTTGTTTTGTGATGATAATTCCATTCAATGATCCAATATGTGTAGAAAAATGCTTAAATTAATTCATTCCTTTTTTAATGAAATTTATTTATTCAACTTTCCATTGATTTTGATTTTGGAAGGACAAATTGCTGTAGCATTTGTCTTTTTGGCTACAAATTTGTGC
Organism: Reutealis trisperma; assembly: GCA_947687605.1. Taxonomy (NCBI): domain Eukaryota; kingdom Viridiplantae; phylum Streptophyta; class Magnoliopsida; order Malpighiales; family Euphorbiaceae; genus Reutealis; species Reutealis trisperma. The sequence goes on from CANTUT010000557.1 coordinate 80,862, forward strand.
ACTTTCAGTGATTTATAGTTTTTTTTTTTTTTTTTTTTTTTTTGGGGTTATAAAATTCAATTGAGCAATTGATAAAGCATGATGCTTTTGTTGTTATTATAGGCCTCGGAAATGAGTGTGAACCCTCCATGAGTCTTATGACTAAACCTTTAGCACCATACTAGAGCTAAAGCCAAGCCATCTTCAAAAGAGATTCAAAGCATCCTTATAGAGAAATCCAAGCTGATAAACTATTCTCAAAGCTCAAAAGTCTTAATCACAAAGCCCAAGCTCAAAAGTCTTCACCATGAAGTGCAAACCAAGAAACCTTCACCATGAAATCCAAATCAAGAAGCCTTCACCATGAAGCTCAAGCCCAGAAGCCTTCACCATAATCCCAAACCTAGAAGCCTTCACCATGAAGCTCACTTCCATAAAGCCTTCATTTATAAAGCCTATGATCTCCTTCAAGGCCAAATATGACCGAGCCATCAAAATTAATTTCCTAGCTGAACTTTCCTCTAAGCCAGGATTGGCCTCCCAGCTCAACCTCCTATAAAGTCTAGCAACCCAGCCTGATCTCTCTGATCTAGCCTTAAGGCAAAACTTGACCAAGCTAACTTCATCCCCAAGGACCAAAAACTTGACCGTGCCTTTTGATCTAAATTTGACTGAGCCTTTCAATCTAAAGCTGACTGAGCCTTTAAATCCAAATCTTATCGAGCTTCTAATTTAACTTATTATGTAGCCAAACTAGATCGAGCAACCAAATTGATTTTCTCCAAGGCCAAATTCAACCTAGCCTTCCAAGATGACTCACTCATTTTAAATGACTTCCTCTAAGGCTAAACTTGACTTAGCCTTCTAATATGATCACAAACCAAACATTCTCCAAGGCCATACTTGACTAAGCCTTCCAAGTTGACTAGCTTGATCTCTTCTAAAAGGCCACATTTAGCCCAGCCTTCTTAAATAACTTCATCCAAAGCCAAATTAATAGCCTTTGACCGACCATTCAACTAGCCTCATACTTGACCTAAGTCGAGTATGACCACATCATCTCCAAAGTTAGAACAAATAGCTAAATTACGTTTCATCTTTTCAAAAAATAGGGGTACCTTCCTCCTAAAAGATCAATATTCTCCTACCAAGTTGATCTTTCATAGGTTTAAGGTACCCAATTCATATAATCTTTTGCATGATCAGATGCATTTTATATTACACAGGTTGCTAATCAAGAGCTCCTGAATTAAGATGGATCATTAATCTAAAATCAGACCATCCTAGGAAAGTTTTAGGATCATCAACCTAATATAGGGTTATGTTTCTCTTTCAGAATTTTTAGACCATTCTAGAATAGTCTTAAGATCATCAACTACTTTTCATCTTTTCAAAAAATGGGGGTACCTTCCTCCTAAAGGATCAATATTCTCCTACCAAACCTAATTCATATAATCTTTTTAATGATCGGATGCATTTTATATTAAACAAGTCGCTAATCAAGAGCTCTTGATTTAAGATGGATCATTAATCCAAAATCAGACCATCTTAGGACAGTTTTAGGATCATCAACCTAATATAAGGTTATGTTTCTCTTTCACAATTCTCAGACCATTTTAGGATAGCTTTAAGATCATAACTTAACACAAGGTTAAGTTTCCCTTCCAACATCTGAGCATCCTAGGACAGCCTTAGGATCATTAACCTAACATAGGATTAGGTTTTCTTTCAAACTTTTCAAATCATCATAGGATAGCTGTAGGATATTTCACCCATAAATGTCTAGTAATGATCATTTAGGCATCCATGTGGTTCCTATTTCTGCCCTTTTATCAAAATCCTTTTGAAATTTCACCCATAAATGTCTAGTAACGATCATCTAGGCATCTTTGTGGTTCTTATTTCCACCCTTTAATCAAAATCCTTTCGAAATTTCACTTATAAATGTTTAGTAATAATCACCTATGCATCTTTGTGGTTCCTTTTTCTACCTTTTTTATTCAAAATCCACTATTTCCACCTTGTAACCTACACATCCTTATGGTCCGTTTTTATGTCTATTATCCATCGCATTTTTCACCTATAAATGTTTAGGAACAATTTCTTAAACATCATTGTGGTTCCTTTTACCATCATCCTTTATCTTAAAATCAACCATGCCTTTTACCTAAACATGTCTAAATCCTAACTTAGACACCTTTTTAGTTCTTCTTTTCCATCTTTCATCCTCGAGTTCACTATCATCAGAATTATCTTTTGATCAAGCCAATTCTAATGAGGGGGCAACTATAAACTCTTAATTTTGCACCTTTTAGGTTGCATTTGAATATTAGAACCACTTAGGCTTAGTAAATAGATCTTCAAAGGCCGAAATTGTCAAAAACTGCCAAAAAGGAAAAATCGACAAATTGAGCCTTGGGATTTGGGACCCACCCCCTTTGGCCTCTGAACCTTTCTCATATTATTCGAGATTGAATAATGAACACAATACAAATAGAATCATAAAAAATGGACAATAAATGAGCAAGAACAAGCGAAAAATAGGCTTGTTGTTGCAGAGTGGCTTGTGATTACCGCAAGTTGCCGTGCAGCAATAGACATACTTTTCCATTTTTTCTTCAGTTTTTGACCAAACCCACATCAAAAGTGTATGAAACTTTTTTCCTAGCCTTTCCCCTATATATAGGGTTCCTCCCACTTAGTTTTCTTGACCTCTTCACCTCTTGGCTTGCTTGATTAGCCTTTGCATTAAGCGAACCATTTCTACTAGCTTGATCCGTTAAGGAATGAGCTTGTTAATTTAAAGTTTTCTTTTATTTTTATTTTTGCTTTGTTATTGCTCTTTGCTTTGTAAAGCAAGTTAGGCTACGACTTTCTGAGCCAACCCATCAAGTTAAAAGTTTGTCGTCGTCCGAGGTAAGTCAGCACCTATTGTCTGCAGTCTGAGGCTAGTCATCGCTTGTCATTCGAGGTAAATTTCCTTTCTTTTTCCTTTTCCTTTTCTTCATTTATTTATTTATATTATTTTCTTTTTTGTGAATTCCCTCTTTGGGATCTCTTCTCCCTCCAAGACTCTTTGCCTTTTCTATACTCTCTAATTAATCACTTTAATTTGATTAATGTTAATTAAAATCTGACTTAATTAATAACTTGGTAATCAATTAAATTGGTTAAATCAATTAATTCAAATCTTCTTTCAATAAATGAACTAAAACATGATAAAATGCTAAACTAAATAAACTCCTTTGTAAGAAGGAAAAACTATGTGGATTCTGATTTTCATTCAAAGGGATATGCATGCATGCTTAATTTAAGTAGTTAATTCAATTAAAATAAATCAATTTCTCCCCTATCACCTTCTTTACATAATTAGCATTTCCTTTATCTTGTGTATTTATCTTAGAATTTAGTTTGGGAAATGTGTGACTTTTCTAAATCCCATAAGGGCTACAGGAAGTTTATGGTAAGTATTGTCGAGACCCGAACCTGAGGGCATATAATTGGCACTAGGACACAGGTAAGCCTAATAACTTAGAAAGCGACAAATCATCACATTAACCAATATTTCAATTCAGAATAGTACCATAGGCCCATAGGTTAAGCAGACTTATTCCATTATCTAATCAATGCCATTTAATTTATTATATCAACTGTTTAAAATATCAAAATCGAAATAATGTTTTGTTTAGCTAGGCACTCAACATCCCAAAAGAAATTTACAAAGACTACTAAAATAAATTATAAATAACAGAGATGACAATATGGAGTTCTAGAATAGCAATATAAATCAACAGTAAATCTAGTCCTTAATTAAACTTAATAAAATACATATCACTGCTAAAGAAATGAAGCAGAATAACTCAATTAAAAATTTCTTCATGAGTTCATTCCATGACCTGGAAAAATAATTTAAATGGGAATAAGTGTTCAACTTAATGAATGATATTAGCCAATATATTAACCTAGCTAGTGTCTTATAAACAGGTAACTAATATTCATACTAGCGCATCGTGTCACAAAGGCAAACATGGATGGAATATAGTCCATAGTATCACACTAAACCTTAACATATGGTGCCAATCCCTTATCATGGCTCTCTGAATTCAAAATTATCTCTTATTCCAATACTAGGGCTACAGCCATCCCAATACTGTTGACCTGATTGGTCGCAGCAAGGCAATGAGCATTCCTCCAGTTACCAGCCATCAGTCCTAGCTCATCTTATCTCAATCACCATAATTAGATTCACATTCCTAAGTTGCATTGTGTCATCCCGTTCCGATCCGTCAACAACAAACAATTATGCATGAACAATTACTCATTCATCAATCAAAGTCAAATGATAATGTGCTTCTATGCAATAATAATGCATAAATACATATATATAATTATACATACAATAAGTGCAAATGCATGGAAAATAGGAAAATATATGAAAAAGTATCACTGACAGATTTGACAACATGTCCAATTGACTTTCCTTTTGGAGCCTAATCTCTTGTAGCAAAAAGGAGGTCTAAGACATCAACACTTCCAAATTATTAATGAATTCCCATATACTCGACCACAACTACACCACCAGTCCTAGTTTCCAACAACATCGCCACAGAATATGATTTTTTGTCAGTTTAACTAAAATTAATTTACTCAAATGTATATATAACTATGAACTTTTTTTAATTTTCACTTTAATTTAAATATTAATAATTCATATAATTTCATGAACCGCATAATACTTATATAATGATTATTCAATTTTTAATAACATTAATATAATTTATTTTCTTGAAATCAATTTCAATTAATTCATAGAATTCTTAATAATTTCCAAAATTATTTCAACTAATTATAATTAATTATTAAATTCATAATTTATTCATAAATGCAAACTAATCAATTTTATCATTGAAATGGAGTTGGAAACTAATGTAAAACTGTCGGTAAAACTCACCGAAAAGGTCACTGAAAAACTCGCTGAAAAATGTCAACAGCGACTGATCATAACAAAACTAATGTTGACAAACTTGTCTTGAAGTGAGGAGAGTGCAAACATTCAACACTTTCCCTCTCTCACTGAAGGCTCGCCATAACTGATGTCGGCAACTTGGAAGTTGACTGGTTTTCAGTCAAAATAAAATGTCAACCAAAATTCACAAATGATATATGAAATTGAAGTTCAAGAGAAGATGATTCCATTAGTTCCTGAATAGTTGTGAATAGACATTGGAACTGGCCATAATGAGCTCTGAAAGCCCATTGCTGGCGAATTGAATAGGTAGTGCATGCGAAGGCTCTCGATGGCGATTACTGATGAGTTGGTGATGGACTCTCCGGTGGTCAGTCTTCCTCCTGGGCTGACGTGTGTCGCTGGCGAGGACTGGACGGTAGCGTTCCAGCCACCATTCTTTGACTCTCTCTTTCTCTCTCTCTCTTTGTCTGTCTGTCTGTCTATCTGGGTCAAGGGTGGCATTTGATTGGTCTTTTTGACCAATTAGATTGCTAATAATAATAATAATAATAATAATAATAATAATAATAATAATAATAATAATAATAATTTTAGTTTAATTTAAACTTTGAATTTCAATTTAATATTTAGTATTTAATTAAATATTATATCCCAAAATATTTATTTAAAATTTAGAAAAAATTCAATATATTACAATAATAAATTATACTAATATCATTTATCTCAATAGGATAAAAAAATAAGATTTGATTTAATAAATACTTTTTCTAAAAATAACAATTATGTCATTTTTATAATTAAATATATATAAATATTTTCTTCAATTATATTCACATATCTAATATTTAAATAAAATTTATGATTAATAATATATTTTTCAAATTATATAAATTTAAAATTCCATAAAAATGAAATTTTCAGTTACACTTTAGTAAAAATAATTGAATGATATTTTTTCAAACAAAATAAGATTTTATAAAAATAAATAAAAATTCAGATTGTTATAGCTTAGTTCAGGCAGCAAATCCAATTAAAATAAACCAATTTTCTCCCTTATTGCCTTATTTATATAGTTAGCATTTCCTTTATCTAATTTATTTATCTTAGGATTTAGTTTGGAGAATGTGTGACTTTTTTAGAACTTATAAAAAGTTAGAAGAAGTATCCCCTATTTTGGATTTTCCATGTAAATTTAATGTATACTTTTTCTTTGACTTTCATTTTTGCTATTTTACTTATTGAATGGATGAATGAATGAATAAATCATGCTTATAAATTATTCATGCATATGTTAATTATTCCTGAAATCAATTTTAGTCATTTTGTATTACACTTGCCAAACTAATCTTTATTTCTAATAAACCAAAAACCTAGTTCTCAAATCCTTTTTAGTAATCAAGAACTAATGCACTTTTTTCTATTGAGATAAAATTGGAGTCATTTAATTGGATTTTCTCTTAACTTTTTTTCAAATAAAAAAAAAATAAAGTGGCAATTCTAAATCAATTTTCAAAATCAACCATCTAAACCCGAAAGTTTCATCATGAGGCTTAACTCAAATGACCATTGTGATACCTTTTAGCAGATTGGACTAGTACTCAAGCGAGATCTCACATCAAGTAGACTATTTGGTCGATCTAAAATAAGATTGATGACCGATGAAGCATACATAGCAACTTAGTCTTACATTCTTTTGAATTGCTTTGAAATTGCAGAATTTATCGAGTAAGTTTTCCAAAAAACAATAACAATAAGTTGAAATTAATTTTTTGACTACTTGAAGCTTATACATTGAATTGCTAAAGCAAATTATCCTGAATATATCAAAAGATGATATAACACAATAGACATTGAATTTGCTAAATGGTTTAATTCATATGTAAGTTTAATTAAATAGCTTCACTTTTATAGTATCCTAATTTTTTTCTGTCATGTCATGTTGATATAATATTTTTTTTTTTTTTGCATAGGCTTATGATTATGAGAATGGAATAACAAATATATTCATTGTTGACCTTGCTAAGGTTTGTTATGGTATTTGACAACTTATCCCGTTTACTTCTTCAACGAGTACAAGTTTCAGACTGAAAAATAGATAGGTAGGTCATCACTTAATATCGATTCTGTATAAAGGGTTCTAACTGTGATAAGAATGCATTTGATTATTATGGTTGATTTATCAAAATTATGCAATTGGAATACCTTGCACTTCCAATTAAGAGATTTGTTTTGTTTAAGTATGAATGATTTGATCTGACGCCAAATGTGAGATTGAAAGTTCATAAGAAATACAATATTGCTGAAGTTAATTATAGGCGATGATTCAATAAATAAAAGCCATTTATTTTGGCTATGAAAGCTTGTCAAGTGTGTTATGTTTCTGTCACATCCTAACTTCTGAGATATGACGGTCCTAGAATATAGTGAGACATAAAGTCAACTGCGCTCGTAAAACCCTCTCATGCATGGTTAAACATTGCCTAGGATCGTACCAAAATCTTATGCATTAGCTTGAATAACCAATAATAAAGGAAATTCTTAATTAGTAGAAGAATAGTTTAAAAATACTTTGAATACAATCTATAAGAAAAAAATTTAAGACTCTAAATAATCATCAAATGAATAATGTTTCAAAAAGAAACTCCCGGAGCATCTAAGAGTGACTCTCCATATCATAGTATACAAAATGACTTGGGCAACTAAATCTACCAAGCAGAGTAGATTGCTTGAGCTATCACCTTGCCTCCTCATAATACTCACTTAAAACCACACAAGAAAAAGGGTGAGATAGATGATCTCAATGAGTAAACAATACAACTTAGACAATAACACATAGCCCTTAGAAGGGTTCATAGTTCATAATTCATAGTTCATAGTTTTCGATTTAACAAGGTTTGCAGAAATCAAACTTCTAAATTGTAACTTATAGAGTGACGACTGCTACCTTATTCACTCAAGCATGAAAAGGAGAGCTAGTCTCATACCAAATTCTAACTCCCAATTTGTAAAGAAGCATAAAGCTGATTAGGCTCTATGGCTAGAATCGCCCCTTCTAGCTGAGGTGGATGCTCTGCCCCTATCAATCAGGTTAAGACAATGTGTACAGGTTCTGATGATTTCCCGCATTAGCATAAGGATTTTTGCATATAATGGTTCATAGGTACCATAGCGAAAGCTAATGACAATCACTTGTAACATAAGCATGGAAGAATGCAATCACATGTATAATAGTAGTAATAGGATTTTAGCTTATTGAACAAAAGATAAATAACAGTGTGGTTTCAAAAAGAATGTAAGGTAAAACAACAATCACAAAGGCTCTTTTATTATCAATGAATGATCAATAATAGTTTCAGACCAATTGTCCTTTGGCAACCCAAGTTTAACAAAGAAATCATACGATCATAATTTATGATAGAAAGGAACTCAAGTTTCAAGAATCTCAAAGGTTCACATATCATAATAATTTGTACTTATAACATGAACATAATGTTTACTCACCTTGTAGTTCCTTAGCTCCTAATGCTCGTAGCGTTTGCATTTCTAACAATCCCCAAACTCTAACATAACATTACAATTCAATACTTAATATTGGTTTAACATCATGCTATCCTGTCCTATAACTACTCCATACACATATACTTGGAGTTGCAATTAAAAGTACACTCATCACTTGTATATATCATATTGACTTTTAAGTCTTGCATACTTTGCCTTCTTAGGATCACATGAATTTACATAATAGTTCATATCAAGACTTTTCTAGAGCCAAATACAACAAATCATAATCTTAATATAAATTTAACTTAATTTCTAACTTGGTACACTTTATACTTTCCATACATATCAACTTATCATGCAAACCTTAAAAGGGTCATGCTTGTCTCCTTTGGACTGAATCGTATAATGAATCCCATAGGCAAATTAGGATCATTACTCTATAATTAATATATCATAAAACTCAATTCACATGCTACTTAACTATGTACACATATTAGCTAAACATGTCAATTAGGATTTTGAAAACCCTAGGCAAAGCCAAACCACTTTAGGAGTTTCCTAAAGTTACTCTTTTAATTATCATGCAATTAAATCATGTACCATTTAATGTACTTTACAAAAATTATAGGCCTTGGGATCAAAATCCCAATGTAGGCCGAACCTACATTACCATGGAAACCATGGATTTTTCTTGTTTTTCATACTTTTCAATCATTATAATAATATGTAAACGCATAATTTAAATTAATATTTTTTATGTAATCATAATAAAAATCAGTTTATGATACAATTATATGCAAATGTGCTGCTCCCTCACCCCCCTCCCCCTAAATCAAAGTGCATATGTATGAAAATTTCAACTTTTAGGTTTTAAGGTTTACCTTTGATAGATTTGAGAAGAGAGATATGTTCACGGTTGGAATTCGGTTTTTCCCTCAAAAAGATAACTTAGGCCGAATATAATATATAGAAAATTAGTAAATATACAGGCTCATATGGATTACTTATGATTAGTTACATAAAATTCAAAAATTAACCTGAAAGAAGAGGAAAACTTACAAGGAAGATCACAAAATCACAAAGTTTGGAGGCACTTTGTGTTTTTCGGCCAAGAGAGAATTTTTGAGAGAAAAATTATGTAAAACCTAATGAAAAACAGAATGGAGGCTGTACACACCAAGGAAGGCCGAATATTAGGTGGGTTTTAAGATTTTGGGTGCAAAATTACAAGATTGCCATAATGAGCTAGGTTAGGAGTGCTTAGGTGTCTTGGGCTTTTGATGACTTGACTTTTTAATATAATTTATGGGCTGATTATAATGTATTAAAATAAAATATTTTGCTTATTATTTTCATTAAAATTTCTCCAAAAATATTTAATTTAAAATATTTTAAAAATGCTCATAAAAATTATTTTATACTTGAAAATCACTTTGTGCATAAAAAATCACTTTGTATGCATTAAATTAATTTATGCATATGTACTTCATATATATCACCTATTTCATATTCATAATTCATATGATGCATATTAGAACTAGTTTAGCATGCCACTTGCTCATATCTCACATAGCACATGAAATTTCATGAAAGCACATGAAATTTCACAAAAGCACACACTTTATCACAATAGCTCTAAAATCAAGCAATTTATCATGAAACTTCTAGCAAGGGTATGGGTTGTTACATTCTTGCCCCCTTAAAAGAAATTCATCCTCGAATTTAGATACTCATACATTCTTGAAAAGCAGGAGATACTTCTGCTGCATCTCTTCCTCAGCTTCTCAAGTACACTCATCCATTCTATGGTTACGCCAGTGGACCTTGATCATAGGTATCTCCTTATTTTTTAATCTTTTCACTTGTCGATCCACTATGGCTATTAGTATCTCTTCATAAGACAATTGCTTGTCTATTATAATATATGGCGATGACAGAACATGGAATGGATCTGACACATACTTCCTCAACATCGAGATGTGAAATACCGGGTGTACATATGCTAGAGTTGGGGGTAAGGAAAGTCTATAAGACACTTCACCAACCTTATCCAAGATCTCAAAAAGACCAATGAAAAGAGGTGATAACTTTCCTTTCTTATCGAACCTCATGACACCTTTCATTAGGAAAACTTTTAAGAAAACGTGATCTTCCATAGTGAAATGGATGTCCTTTCTCTTAAGATCTGCATAGCTATTTTGTTGACTGAAGGCCATTTTCAGCCAATCTTGTATCAATGGTACCTTTATGGTAGTCTCCTTGAGTAATTCCAACATCTCCATGTATTTTTCTCTAGGCTCAACCCAACAGACTGGAGAACAACATTTCCTTTCATACAAGGCTTTATATGGTGCCATACTAATGGATGAATGGTAGTTGTTGTTCTAGGCAAACTCAATTAAAGGTAGGTACTTATCCCAGCTACCACCGAAATCTAGGACACACATTCTTAACATGTCTTCTAGTGTTTGAATTGTCCTTTTGGACTGCCCATCCGTCTGACGGTGACACATAGTACTAAAGTCCAATTACGTTCCCAATGCTTCTTGCAGCTTTTGTTAGAACCTCGAGGTGAACTAAGTGCCTCGGTCTAAGATGATGGATATCAGTAATTTGTGCAGTCTTATGATCTTATCTATGTACAACTGCGTATACTAGACTGCAGAGTACATGGTCTTAACTTTCAGGAAATAGGCATATTTTGTTGGTCAGTCTACTATGACCCATACAGAGTCATATCCTTTGGAGGTCATAGGTAAACCAACTATGAAATCCATTGTGATACGCTCCTACTTCCACTTAGGTAGCCTAATCTCTTGTAGCAGTCTAGAGAGTCATTGATGTTCATACTTGACTTATTGGCTAGTTAGGCAAGATGTCACAAACTTAGCCACGTCCTTCTTCAGTCCAGGCCACCAAAATTTACCCTTACATCATGATACATCTTGGTAGTTCCAAGATGGGCATAGTAAGGTGTCTGATGCATTTCTTTCAATATCTTCTCTCTTAGTCTATTCACATCAGGCACACATACCCTCTTTCCATACTTTAGAATCCTCATCAACTACTTCAAACTAAGGGTTCTTTCCCTTCTCAGCCTTATCCCTTAACTTAACCAAGTGCGGATCCTTATCTTGTGAGGTCTTTCTCCTCTAATAACTTTAACTTCACTTGAAAATCTGCCAATAGAGCTCGCGATTCTCCAATCTCCAGCCTTAAGCCCTAGCTAAATAGTCTTGTTAACTTTTTTACGATAGGTCTCTTATGTATGGCCATATGAGCTAGGCTTCTAATAGATTTCTGGCTCAAGGCATCTGCCACAACATTTGTCTTTCTGGGATAGTAGAGAATTTGGCAATTGTAGTCCTTAAGTAGTTCAATCCATCTCCTCTAACTCAGATTGAGGTCTCTTTTGCTCAAGATGTACTGGAGACTCTTATGATCCATATAGATCTCGCACTTTGTCCCATACATGTAGTGTCTTTAGACTTTTAGAGTGAACACTACCATGGCCAATTCCAAATCATGAGTAGGGTAATTCACTTCATGCTTCTTGAGTTATTGCGAGCCATAAGCAATGACTTTACCATTTTACATTAGGATGCACCCAAGCCCTATTGTAGAGGCATCACAGTAGATCAAGAACCCTTCTTCACCTTGTGGTACACTAGAACTAGAGCCGATATCAAGCACTTCTTAAGCTTTTGGAAACTCTCTTCACAGGACTCCTAATTAAACTTAACTTGTTTCCTGGTCAACTTGGTCAATAGTGATGCTATCTTAGAGAAGTCCTGTACAAATCTACTGTAATAGCCAGCCATACCTAAGAAACTCTGAACTTCAAAAATAGTTGTGGGTCCTGGTCAATCGGCTATTGCTTTAACTTTCTTGGGATCAACTTGAATTCCTTCTTTACTTACTACATGCCCAAGAAAATTGACAGATTCCATCCAAAACTCACACTTAGATAACTTCGCATAGAATTTTTGATCACATAGCATCTGCAACACAATCCTTAGATGCTCTTTATATTCCTCTTTACCCTTAGAGTAAATTAGGATGTTGTCGATGAACATGATCATGAACTTATCAAGAAACAGCTTGAATACTCAATTCATCAAGCCTATGAAGGCAGCCAGAGCATTCATCAAATTGAATGGTAGGACCGTGAACTCATAGTGACTGTATCTTATACAAAAAGTAGTATTGCAAATGTCTTCTCCATGGATCTTTAGTTGATGATAACCAGACCTCAAATCAATATGAGAAAAGTAACCAGCTCTTTACAGTTGATCGAATAGATTATTTATCCTTGGTAAAGGATACTTGTTCTTCATGATGACCTTGTTTAGCTGATGGCAATTGATGCATATACGAAATGAGTTGTCTTTCTTTTTCACAAATAACACTGGAGTGCCCTATGGTGAGCTACTCGATTCAATGAAACCCTTTTCGAGTAGCTCGTGTAGTTGTGTCTTTAACTCTTTCAATTCCGTTGGTGCCATATGATATGGTGGTATCGATATGGGTTGCATGCCCAGTTGCAGCTCGATGTTGAACTCGATCTCACGATCCAATGGCATTCCAGGTAGATCTTTTGGAAAGACGTCTATGAAATCATCTACCACTGTATGCTCTTGCCACGAATAGCGGCTTCCTTATTAGTATTGACTATGTGAGCTAAGTATGCTTGACACCTTTTCCTTAATATCCTTCTAGCTTTGAAAGCTAATATCAAACTTAGAGAGTTCTCATTCCTATCTCTTTGATATACAAACTTTCCCCCATCCTTAGTATGAAATTTTACTTGCTTCTCTCTACAGTCAATACGAGCTCTATGCTCATATAGCCAATCCATTCCTAAGATCACATTAAATTCTAGTAAATCAAGTTCTGCCAACTCCACTGGAAGTTTTCGTTCATTAATGTCTATCTCACAGTCCTTAAACACATATGTTACGTCCATCATCTCTCCCAAAGGAACTAGGGGTTCGTTCATTAATTCCTTATCTCTACCTAAACTCTTAGCAAAACACGAAGATACAAATGAGTGCGTAGCACTAGAATCTATCAAGCATCCTACACTAGAAGTTTGAATGGGAATGATACTTGTGATGGTAGTGTGCGAGGCATAGGCCTTTTACAAATTTAGAGTGAAGACATAACCTTTGCCCCTATTGTTTGTCATTGGTATGTTTCTAGCAGCTGGTCCCTTGTTCTTGGTTCAATGCCTTTGAGATTGAGATGGTCTACATGGTGGAGGTGCGGTCTACATGGTGGAGGTACCGAGGTCACATTTCCTAAATTTCCCTTCTATGGGCAGTCTTTGATGAAGTGACCCATCTGACCACATTTCAGATATGCGCCAGAGACTTTTTGGCAAACTCCAGGATGCTTCCTGTCACACTGGCCACAAGTGGGGAAACCCTGCTTGGATTGACCATTACTCTGTCTAAGTGTTTAAGTCATTGACGAAGATTCCATTCCTAGACTTCCTCCTCCTCCTTTATGTTGGCCTCAATGACCATTACTCTTATACTTGCTCTTCTGCTCACATTCAGCACATCGAGTCTCTCAGCCTTATACCTCTTCTTCATTGTCTTAGCCTTATCTACTAGCTTGGCTAAGGTCGAGAATTCAATTACTACCAAAGAGTTGACCAGGGGTGTAACCAATCCCCTTGGAAGTGATTGATGCGACTGGCTTCAGTAGGAACGATGTTAGCAGCGAACCTGCTGAGTCTATTGAACTCCCTAGCATACTCTGACATTGACATTCTAGGTTTCTGCCTCAGTTGTTCAAACTACAGTGCCTTATCTTGCCTTTCACCTTTTAGTAAGAATTGATCCATCATTTCTTACTTAAACTCTGCCCAAGTAGGTGGACCTGCTCCATAAAGCTAGTCTTCAATATTTCTCTCATACTAGTACTATGCCTCCTTCTTGAGTTGGAGTCCTACCAACTCAATCACCCAAGCGTCAGAGCAGGATAGTCGATAGACTAGCTTGTCCATCTCGTCCAAAAATTCATGAAGGTCGTCACCGTCCTTACCACAGAAGGTAGGTGGTTGTAACTTCTTGAATTTTGAAACGGTCATTCCCTCATCAAGTAGCTGCTTCCTTTCCTTCCGTGTAAATGCCACTACTATGGGAGGCAGAACTCCATTCTCCTCTTGTGTTGGCAGCACTTCCTACCTTTGAGCTTGCATTTCCTTTAATTCTTTGCGCAAGTTCCTCATCTCCTTGCGTATAGCTTGAATTTCTAGTGAAGAGGCTTGCTCACTATAACCCATGGTCGGTACTCTCGAGTTAGACCTCTTTCTCAGTCTCACCAGTGCAGAGGTAGCATTTGAAGTGGTGTTCTATACCGTATTCTCATTAGCCCCAACAGGTCAAGTAGCTGTGCAAACCTCTTGTTAGGAGGCATTCTACTCCATGTCCTCTATCAAAGCATGTACTAAGGACCTCAGATGTCGATTTTCCTTTGCTGGGTTTGAGCAGTCTCCTTTAAGCTTCTAAATCTTACTATAAACCTAGTCATAATCTAGACACTCCATAGGGTCCTCCTCATTAGGAGTCTTCTCTCTCTTGAGGTGGATCACAGTACGGCCTTCTCAAACATCTCTACCTAGTTCCTTGCACAACACACGAGGTCCTCTAAGTCGAGGTCTTCTAGTAGGGATACTCTTCTTAGTCACTGATAAGAGAATCATAAAGCACATAGAACAATAACAAAGAGTACTATAGCTTATTAGGATATCGCAGAACTATACCAGCAATAGACTGTAATTGACATGAAAGGAATATTTGTATGCTCTAGGATTATACTTAATCAACTCAATAAACAAACAAGTCTAAACTAAAATTAAAACCACAGCTCTAAAACCAACTTTGTCATAATAGCCTAAAATCAAGCAATTTATCACAAAACTCCTAGTAAGGGAATAGGTTGTTATAATTCCTTATACGAGTCAATGACGAGATAAAGTTGATTAGATTAAAGCTATGATAGTCGTAGAGATTAAGGACAAAAGTGAATTTAAGACTTTATCTTAAGAATTATTCCAGGAGAATGAAGTTAATGATCCTTTAATTTAAATTAACGATGACGAGCCTTCTGCATATTTAAATGATTCTGAGGAGCCCCTCATTGAAAAGAATAATGAAGATGACAATAATATAGAAGATGAACCCAAGTATGACTTAGAATTCTAATCATTCGAGGAAAATATTGACAAAAATGATGTCAAAGATATTGATTATGAAAAATTATATTTTTATTTTTATTTAAATTGAACAAAATATGTGTGATTCTAAATTGTCATATTTTTTTATATTACTGAAAAAAATATTGATGTTAATCTTAATTTAATTAATTATAATTATAGACGTAGAATATATGCTCATTAATAAAATTATGTATATATATATGTATATATGTATGTATGTTTGTATATATATACATATATATATATATATACACATATATATATGTATATATATATATGTATATATATACACATATATATATGTATATATATATACATATATATACGTGTATATATATATATGTATATATATATACACACACACGCATATATACATATACACACACAAAAACATATATATATATATATATATATATATATATATATATATATATATATATATATATATATATATATATATTCACATAAACACACAAATATATCTATATATATGTATATTTGTCACACACACTCACACATGCTCATATATATATATATATATATATATATATACACACGCACACACACATATATCTATACATGTGTATATCTGCCACACACACACACACACACATATATGTGTGTGTGTGTGTGTGTGTGTGTGTAGATGCACACACACACACACACACACACACACATATCTATATATGTGTATATCTGTCATATATAGATATGTGTGTTTATGTGTGTGTGTGTGTGTTTGTGTTAGTGTTTGTGTGTGTGTATGTATATATATATGTGTGTGTGTGTCTATAATAATATGTGTGTGTATACACACACACACGCGTGCGCGCGCACACACACACATATATATAGACACATATGCACATATATGTTGAGACGTGTGCCACCTCACCGGGTGATACTACAGATCCTGATCAGTCTCGACCATGTGTTCGAGGGTCGTGTATTTGCACTAGCACTGTAACTGCTTCTCCAGATAACTTTACTTCTTCACTTTCCACTTCTACTCCATCTATCCATATTCCTATTCCTCCTGCCACCACATTTACCCTGTCCATTGTCATCATCTTCGTCCTTTCTTCTTTTGCTCTAAACTTTGTTGGTACCACCCATGCTGCCTCTCTTACCACTGTAGCTACCACCCATGCTGCCTATACTACCGTTACACCTAGACCATCTGGATCCACACCAGCAGCAAGTAAGGATGATCAATTGACTTCTCCAGATCTAGAGCACAGACAGTGCGTCACTATATTGGGGGCAGGTATATATATATATATTTCATTTTTGTATTTAATAATTTAAGATTTGTAATAATATTTTTTTGTACTCCATGTAAAAGTAATCTTTAATTCTTTTTGCAGCCTGCAGCCGATCAAGACTATCCAAACGATATCTAAGATCTTCCAGAGCCAGCTTGATCCTGCCAGGGTGTGTTGGAAGAGGGTGCCTAAGCGTAGCAAAGAGTTTTATTGGACTGAGTTCGGGGTATGTATTATAAATATATTACATCAAAACATAATAAATATTTTTCTATATTTGTTTAAATTCACTTTATATGGTTATTAGTTAATCAATTATTAATTATTTAATATATTAATTTGTATATTTCTTCTAATCTTGCAGAGGCACTATTATTGTAGTCAAGTGATTGATGCCTTGGGGAAGACATTTTTTTTTTTTCCCAATAGGCTATAGTTAGATATAAGGACTTTATCCACAACATCAAAAAGAAGGGGAAGCAGGAGACCTAGATTCTTGATGAGACGTGGAAGAAGTGGTACGAGCATTGGCAATCTGTCGATCACTAACAACTCTTCCTGTAGAATTCCAAGAATAGGAAGACTGATAAAGGCAGTCCAGCGAGTGGACTGTCTAAGCACATTATAGGGTTTATCTCTATGGAGGAGCATCCCTGGTGATTGGTAAATAGTTGTTTTCTAATTTTACATTATTAACTTGATATTAATTTCAGTATTTTATATAAGTTATTAATTTGCATATTTTTCGAAGTTATTAATTTGATTAACATGTGACACAGTTGGCTTAAGATGTTACTCCATTTGAAGTCTTCAAGCACACACACAAAAAAGCATGACAGAAAGACATTCATAAACCAACAATCGCAATTGATTAATATAAGTAATAATAATTTTTGAGTTCAAGTAAACTTATAAATATTTTTACTTACTTTAATATTGATTAAAATGCATGCAAGAGGATATCAACAACCTTCCCGAGCAAATGTTGTAGCCATCCCCTAGATCTAGTGAACTCACTCTGATGGACGAGACAGAGCCATACACGGGGTTGTCAAAGGACGAGAGAAGGGCTAGGTCTACGAGCTTGGTCCTAGAGCGCGATCATTTTATGGACATCCCGGTGCTAGTTCTCATGTGATACACTGCCTCATACATTTACATAGATATAGTAGGAGATTAATAGGCGAGTTGCAAAGCGACAGCGGGAGATTAAGCAACAGATGGACTGGTGAATGCAGGAGTTCATGCAAGCTATGTACCACAGGATTGGGGTATCTATGGTACCTCCTCTACTGACTCCTCACTATACCGCGATCGATGTTATTATTGATGTTGTTGCTACTAACACATATATTGTAAATCCACATGATGCAAAGGATGATCAAGAGGGCGATGATGAGGCGGAGGATCTAGATAGTTAGGTTTATATTTGTTTTTTTTTTTTTTTGTACATCTAGATTTCATTTTAGGGTATATATATATATATATATATATATATATATATATATATATATATATATATATATATATATATATATATATATATATATATATATATATATATATATATATATATATATATATATATATATATATATATATATATATATATAGTTTTGTAAATATATTTATTTATATTTATATTATTAAATTTATTTCAAATTGTATAATCTTTAATCACATGATGCAAAGGATGATCAAGAGGGCGATGATGAGGCGGAGGATCTAGATAGTTAGGTTTATATTAGTTTTTTTTTTTTTTTTGTACATCTAGATTTCATTTTAGGATATATATATATATATATATATATATATATATATATATATATATATATATATATATATATATATATATATATATATATATAGTTTTGTAAATATATTTATTTATATTTATATTATTAAATTTATTTCAAATTGTATAATCTTTAATTTTATATTTATATTATTTAATTAAATGACTGCAAAATATATCATAATTTTTTTAAAAAATATATGATCGTTTATCGACAAATTTGAAATGTTTAATTATTTTTTAATTTTCACATATTGATGGATTATTGATGGTTTTTAATATTTATAATATTTAAATGTTATTTTAATATTTTTAATTTATTTTTACTGATGGTTTACTGACGATTTTCAAATATTTTATTAATTTCTAGGATACAATTTTGTGATGATTTGTTAGCTTTAACGATGTTCTTGTTGTTGGTAATTTACTGATGGATAGTAAAAACTATCAACAAGAAATTATTGAGCATAATTCTAACGATGAAAAATTGTTGGTCTCTAATTTATCGGTAAATTGTGTTATCTACGATTGTCCTTATATTACCAATGGTTTATTTGGTCGGTAAATGCCTCTTTTTTTTTTGTAGAGTATTATGAATTACACAGAACACTAAAAACCCTCATTTGATTAAAAAAAAAAAATCATTCACAACAAGATTAAAAATTCGAAAAGGAGAAAAATATTTTTAATTGTTATTTTTTTGGTTTAGAAAAATATTTCTGTTATGGTATGGTTCGTGATTCCAATCATTATCAATATTATTCTTTTTGTATGTTTTAGTCGACCAAGTCTCTTCTTTAATCCATTATTATTATAGGAAAAAATTCATTAATTATTTTTACAGCACACGTAGTTAATTAATTTAATTAAAATTTTTAGTCAATTTAATTAATTAATTAAATTAATTTGTACATATTAAAGTAATTGCAAATATTAAATATATACTTAACGTATACCGAATTTTGATAATTTTTCTACCATTTATTGTTAGTTTGTATATCTTTTTAATTTTTAAAATTTACAACATGTATATATTAAAATAGTTGCAAATACTAAACATATACCAAATTTTCATATATGTATACCATTTACTATTGCTTTATCTTTTCAATTTTTTTCATATTTCCAATCCATATAAATATAAAGTAGTTACAAATACCAAACATATACTTGAAGTATACCAATTTATGCTATATACATACCATTTATTATTACGTTATCTTTTTAATTTTTTCATATTTCCAATCTATATAAATATAAAGTGGTTGCAGGTATCAAAAATATATCTAATGTATACCAATTTATGCTATACATATACTATTTACTTTTAGTTTATTTACTTTTTCATATTTATAATATGTATAAGTATAAAATAGGTACAGATACCAAATATATACTTAACATATACCAAATTTTGGTATATGTATACTATTTACTGTTACTTTATATTTTTAATTTTTACTTATAACTAATATGTATAAATATAAAATAGTTGCATTTACCAAATATATACTTAAAGTATACCAATTTATGCTATATACATACCATTTATTATTACTTTATCTTTTTAATTTTTTCATATTTCCAATCTATATAAATATAAAGTGGTTGCAGATATCAAAAATATACCTAATGTATACCAATTTATGCTATACGTATACCATTTACTTTTAGTTTATTTACTTTTTCATATTTGTAATATGTATAAGTATAAAATAGGTGCAGATACCAAGTATATACTTAACGTATACCAAATTTTGGTATACGTATACTATTTACTATTACTTTATATTTTTAATTTTTACTTATATCTAATATGTATAAAAATAAAATAGTAGCATTTACCAAATATATAGTTAATGATACTAATTTATGATATACATATACCATTTACTGTTACTTTAAATTTTTAAGTTTTTCATATTTTCAATTTGTATAAATATAAAATAGTTGCAGATACCAAATATATACTAAATGCATTACCAATTTATGGTCATGAACCTTTAATTTTGCACCTTCTAGTATAAGTTTTAAAAGCACTTAGGCTTGGTAAGCAAACCTCTAGAAGTTGACAACTCTCAAAACGGAAAAAAAAAAAAAAAACCATTTCTGTTGACCTAAGTTATTTCAAAACTTAGTCAATCGCTATTTTGATCTTGCCAATCAAATTGAAAGCTATCTAATGATTGTTTAAGTGTCTATTTTGTAGATAATAACTTGTTTAATTGATTGGATTTGAAAAAAGATTGATATCTCCGTTAGTATGTTGCCTAGCTTCTGAGTCGTGACCATTATGCAAGAATCGCGACCCCGACCACTAAATCACGATCGCGACCATGTTATCTCGACCAAGACCTTTAGAAGCCAATTAATTCAAAATTCATACAGAGCAAATCGCGACCTCCTTTGCGACCGTAACTCTGGGCGTGATATTGGATTCGCAATCGTGAAATATAAGTCACGACCACGACTTTCATACTGAATTCAAATGCTGCAATGGACATATGAAGGAGCTAGCTAATAAAAGCCATATATCACTAGCCATTGTGGAATTTAGAGATTGCAACTGTGAAAATGTATTCACGACCATGAAATTTTAGTCGCGCTCACAAAATGCTAGTAGCGACCGCGACTTTGGTCAAAATACAGATTTGAAGCAAGATTTTAAAGCTATCATGGCATCATTAATTTCATACTATTTCTAATGGGAATTTGAAGAAGCAAATCATATAAATACCTTCTTCAAACATCCTAACAGGTAGAACAACATCTATTGAGAGCCAAATCTTTGCAATTTCAATTCTCATATCTTAATATTTCATTGTTATTATTTGATTATTGTAAGAGCATTGATTGCTTGAGATAGGTTGAGTGTTAGCCTTGAAAACATAAGTATTGGGTTGAGAGTGAGCCATTAGAAAACTCTTGTATAGGTTTGAGTGTGAGCCTAAGGGAAACACTTGAAAGGGTTGTGTGTGAGCCATTGAAACACATTATAAGTTTGGAGGGAGCTTGAAACTCTTTGTAAGTATTAATTAGTAGTAGAATACCTAATTGAGATTGGGGAATGGACTTAGGGTTCGTTAATACCCGAACCACTATAGAATTGATTATATTCATTCTTTTCCCAATCTTCTCTCTATCTAAATTTTTAATTTCCCACCAATTCAAACCCTCTTCTTGGTACATTAGGGCAAACAGGTAGTATCAGAGCTTTGGTCTCATTCTTCAAACTTAATTGTGTGAGAAAAGATCAAAATGGCTAATGAAGGGATGCATCACCTCAAGCCATACTTCGATGGTACTGATTATGCGTATTAGAAGTATAGAATGGAGGTATATCTTGATAGTGATCTCATTGATGTATGGGATTGCATAATCAAAGAATGGAAACCTCCATAAAAAATAGTTGATGATGTTAAAGAATTGGTTCCTAGAGAAGAATGGGTGGAGGCACAAAGAAAAGCCAATGGTAAAAATAAAAGAGCCATGGCAATTCTTCTTAGTGCACTCTCAAGAGAAGAATGTGGTAGAGTTCAACATTGCTCAAGTGTGTTCAGCATTTTGAAATCCTTACAAAACTACCATGAAAGAACTCAGCAAGTCAAGGATAAAAAGATTCAATTATACACAACTGAATATGAGCTCTTCAAGATGAAACAAAATGAAAACATCACTGACATGACAAATAGGCTTCTAGCCCTTGTCACCAATATGAAGAAATTGGGCAAAGTATACACCTTGAATGATATAAACTATAAGATTCTCAAAACTCTTCCAAGGAAAGACTATAAAGCTAGAATTTCTGGCATAGAAGAAGTTAATGAGGATGTTAGAAAGGTTCCTACCGATATCCTCATTGGAAAACTCCTTACTGAAAAAATTTCTCTATTGTTAGAGAAAGAAGAGAATCAGGAGAAGGAGAAAAAGAAATCCTTAGCTCTTAAATCCTCCCTCAAAAGCAAAAAGGAATGTGAGAGCTTAAGTGAATCGGAGGAAAGTGAAGATGATGATGATGAAGAAATTGCTATACTCTCAAAAAGGGTCAAAGACATCATCAAGAGAAGAAAGAAAGAAAAGAGGCCCTTTAGGAGATCATCATCAAATTATAACTCCAATTCAAGCAAAGAAAAAAAGAATGAGATTACTTGCTATGAAACTGGCAAGCAAGGCCATATAAAAATAGAATGTCCAACATTAAAAAGAAAAAAAATGGGACAAGGAGAAGAAGAAGAAGGGTTTCAAAGCAACATGGGATGATGACTCCTCAAGTGATGAAGAGGAAGAGGATGTTGCAAACTTATGTTTCATGGCTTTAGAGGACTCATCAAATTAGGAAAGCTCTAACTCTCAATCTTGTGATGATATTGATGATGATATTAATGATGAGGATGAGCTAATTAAAACTATGAATTTAAAATGCAAAAAGTATAAGTTGGAGGAGAATTTTAAAGAATTAGAAAAACTTGTTTTAAGCTTAAAAACCTCTAATGTTAGTTTGAAAAGCTCATTGGAGGAAATCACCTCTAAAACCTCCTCTTTTAATTCTTTATATAAAGAAAACAATGCTTTAAAATTGAGGTTGAAAAATTAAGAAACTCAATCTCAAAATCTCACAAAGGAAAAGAAGCCTTGGATACTCTTATTGTATCACAAAAGCCACCCCTTGTGAGATATGGTCTTGCCTTTGATAGCTCATCTCTATCCACATCCTCTCCTACTATGTTCATAAAGGCTACAACTCATCAAACTTCTAGCATTGAGGTAATTAATAAGGAAGTTAAAACACACACTAAACCTCTAAGTCCTAAAAAGACTCAAAAAATATATTTAGGTATCTAAAACAAGATGATTAATCTTTTCTTATAGGTATGTCTCAAATCCACTACCAATGAAAACAAATGGCATGTAGATAGGGGATATTCAAGACATATGACTGGAAATTCAAAACTCTTCACAAATTTAAAAGAAAAGAGAGGCGGAAACATCACATTTGGTAACAATGCCAAAGGTAAGATACTTGGCATTGGTACCATTGGTAAGGACAATCATTCTCTTATTAAAAATCTTCTTTTGGTTGATGGTTTAAAATTCAACTTGCTAAGTGTAAGCCAATTATGCGACAAAGGTAATAAGGTCATCTTTGACTCTAAAGCATGCATTGCCAGCACTTTAGCTAATGACAATGTAGTGTTTAAGGGTGAAAGGGAAGGCAATACCTACATGATTGACTTTGATGATTTGGCTAACCAAGATGTCAAGTGTTTCATGTCCATTAATAATGAATCTTGGCTTTGTCATAGAAGGCTTGGACATGCAAGCTTAGAGCTTCTTCATAGTCTTTGCAAGGATGAGCTTGTTGAAGGACTTTGAAAAATCAAATTCTCAAAGGACAAGACATGTGGACCTTGTTAAATGGGAAAGCAACACAAATCATCCTACAAATCAAAAAATATTGTAAGTACTTCTAGACCCCTTCAACTTATTCATATAGATTTGTTTGGACCTAATAGAGTTGCTAGTTTAGGTGAAAAAATGTATGCCTATGTTCTTATTGATGACTACTCTAGATTTAATTGGGTTAGTTTCTTAACTCATAAGAGCGATGCTTTTGATGCATTTAAAAGTTTTGCAAAAAGAGTTCAAAATGAGAAAGGCTATTTCATTTCCAAAATTAGAAGTGATCATGGAAAAGAATTTGAAAATGAACTTTTTGAAAATTTTTGCATTGAACATGGAATTTCACATAATTTTTCCTCTCCTAGAACACCTTAACAAAATGGTGTTGTAGAAAGGAAAAATAGAACTTTGATTGAAATGGCTAGAACCATGCTTAATGAATATGGTTTACCAACTTATTTTTAGGCGGAAGCTGTTAATACTTCATGTTACATTTCAAATAGAGTTTTTAAAAGACCTATATTGAATAAAACTTCTTATGAGTTATGGAGTGGAAGAAAACCAAAATTTCATATTTAAGAGTATTTGGTTGCAAGTGCTATATATTAAATACCAAGGATAATCTTGAAAAATTTGCTTTTAAAACTGATGAAGGCATTTTTCTAGGATATTCCATCGCTAGTAAAGCTTATAGAGTCTTTAACAAAAAGACTATAATAATTGAAGAGTCTATGAATGTTGTATTAATTGAAGAGTCTATGAATGTTGTATTTGATGAATCTAGTAAACTTGATCTTGAGAAAGGTAGTGCTCTTGATGATCTTGTAGGTGAATTTGAAAAGCTTAGATTGGATAAAGACGAGACTCCAAACGAAGTTGAAGACTAAATGGAAAATCAAGAAGATCATGAGGATCAATCAAATCCACAAGAGGAAGATGTTTAAGAACTACCTAATGAGTGGAGATACCCTAAGAATCACCCCAAGGAGCAAATTATAGGTGATCCATCTAAATGTGTAAGTACTAGATCTCAATTTAAAGCCTTAGATAATAATCTTGCATTTGTTTCTCAAATTGAGCCAAGGACTATTGATGAGGCTCTTAATGATGAGAGTTGGGTGATTGCTATGTAAGAGGAACTCAACCAATTTGAGAGAAACAAAGTTTGGGAACTTGTTCCTAAACCCAAAAATCATCCCATTATTGGATGTAAATGGGTTTATAGAAACAAGTTAGATGAGCAAGGCTTCATTACTAGAAATAAGGCTAGATTGGTTGCCAAAGGATACAACCAAGAGGAAGACATTGATTATGATGAAACTTTTGCTTTGGTAGTAAGATTAAAGGCTATTAGAATTTTGCTTGCATATGCATGTCATATGGATTTTAAACTTTTTCAAATGGATGTTAAAAGTGCTTTCTTAAATAGATTTATTGAGGAAGACGTTTATGTTGAGCAACCTTCAAGTTTTGAACATCAAGAACTTCCTAATCATGTTTTTAAATTAACCAAAGCCTTGTATGGTTTGAAACAAGCTCTTAAAGCTTAGTATGAAAGGCTAAGTACATTTCTCTTGAAAAATGATTTTGTTAAGGGCAAAGTTAATGCAACAATTTTTGTAAAACGGCACAAAAATGACACTTTAATTGTTTAAATTTATATTGATGATATTATATTTGGTGCTACTAATGAACATCTTTATGAAGAATTTGCCAAGTGTATGACTAGAGAATTTGATATGAGTATGATGGGTGAGCTCAAGTTCTTCCTAGGACTACAGATCAAACAATGCAAAGATGGTATCTTCATTAACCAATCCAAGTATACAAAGGAACTTCTTAAGAAGTTTGGCATGGATGGTTGCAAAAGTAGCAAAACTCCAATGAGCACATCAACTAAGCTTGACAAAGATGAAAAGGGTAAGCTAATAAATGAGAAGAAATATAAAGGTATAATTGGTTCTCTTCTTTACTTTGCGGCATCTAGACCCGATATAATGTATAGTGTTTATCCATGTGCATGTTTTCAATCCTGTCCTAAGAAATCTCATTTACATGCCATTAAAAGAATTTTAAAATATTTACAAGGCACATTGCATTTAGGGCTATGGTAACCTAAAAACTCATCTTTTACCATAATTGGTTTATCGGATGCTAATTATGCCGGTAGTTTGCTTGATAGGAAAAGCACTTTCAGAACTTGCCATTTTCTTGTTGAATATTTAGTTTCATGGTTTAGCAA
Source organism: Reutealis trisperma (assembly GCA_947687605.1). NCBI lineage: Eukaryota > Viridiplantae > Streptophyta > Magnoliopsida > Malpighiales > Euphorbiaceae > Reutealis > Reutealis trisperma. The sequence continues at coordinate 107,241 of CANTUT010000557.1, forward strand.
GAAACAAGTTTCAGTTGCCTTGTCCACAGCTGAAGATGAATATATGGCGGCGGGTTACTGTTGCACTCAAGTTCTTTAGATGAAACAATAACTCAAGTACTGTGGTCAAGTGATTGATCACATTCCCATCAAATGTGATAACACCAGTGCCATAAATCTTCCCAAAAATGCCATCCAACATTCTAGAAGTAAACATATAGACATTAGACATCATTTCTTAAGAGATCACGTACAAAATGGTGATGTTGTATTAGAATTTATTAATACAACTCACCAACTTGCTTATATTTTCACAAAACCCTTGAATGAAGAAAGATTAAATTTCATAAAAAGGGAAATTGGTATGCTACATGGGAGCTCATTACCTTAGATTTTCAAAATTACATAAAGTTTTTCATACACATCAAAATTTTATGCATTTTATGACATTCTTATTAATATTTTATTTTAATATTTAATCTTGAATTGAGGTGACACTTAATTCAATTAAAATCAAGCTTTTAACTTTGTGCAATATTCTTTCATTTTTGGTTGCATATTGGTTGCTTTATGGTTGATTTTCGGTATATTTGATCCAAATCGCTTGAATTTATTTTCAATGATTTTTTTTTTATCATAGTTTATAGATTGTATAATTGTATCTATTTTGATCTTAAGTTATAATGCCAATTGCATTGCATACATCTTTTCTCAAATGTTTTCAAAAATTTTTAATTTTTCAAAATTCACGATCGCTACAAGTTAATTGCAGTTGTGAAATTCAAATTTATAGCTGTTACCTTTTAACACCCTTAGTCCTACTCACAATCTGCAAATCGCGAACGCGACTTTTGAAATTTTCAAAATTCGTGGTCGCGACTATGAAGTAGCGGTCGCGATTAAGAGTTTGACAGCTTTTGAAATGTAGCCATTTTTCAACGGGCAAAATTGAATTTAATGCAAATATAGCAGTTTTATGACCTTTTTTAGCCTATTTTTTGCCTATAAATACCCCACTATTTTAGTTTTACACATTCTCTAACACTCCAAACTATTTTCTATCTAAAATTCTACTACTCTCCAACTCTCCTCTCATTTTAAAGGTTTTCTTCCTTTCTTTTCAAATACTTCTCCATCAATGGCTTCAAGAAGACCATTTAGAAAAGGGAAAGAAGTCCAAACCTCTTAACAACCATCTTCTCTTGAGCTTATGAGGGGAATTACACAAGAAGAAAAATAAAATTTCCTTATAATTCAAGACAAAACCATTCTACCCACCACAACACCAAGCCTTGTTTGTCTTAAAACCTTAGGTATTGAGGATAACATTATTGGCTATCTCAAAAATCTAGAGTGGGGGAAGTTTGTGTTTGTTAATGATGAGGGGTATGATGAATTAACTAGAGAATTTCTTGCCACCCTAGTTGTCCACAAAAAGGTTCATCCTACAGTTGCCATTATGCCATTGATTTTCGCTTCTTTAGCAAACTCTATGAGCTTTCACTCTAAGCTCTTACCAATATTTTTGGGCTTCAAACCAAAGGAGCCTACACAATCAATGATTTCTCCCTTGAACTCAACTCTTTTTGGATCGAAATTTCCATTGAAACAAAATTCGATCCAAAATCCTCCCTTGCTAAACATATCAAAACTCTTTCCATTTAGGTTCTCTATAGGATTGTCACCCTCACCATAAATGCTAGAGGAGATGACAATGAGAAAGTCTCCCAAAGAGATCTTTTCTTCCTTTACGGTGTTGTGAAAAGAAAGAGCATCCAAACCGCTTGATTCCTTGTTGATCATTTCCTCCATCTCTCTTCCACCAAAAAAGGTGCAATTCTACTTTCTTCCCACATCACCACAATAACCAAGCATGTTGGGGCTCTTACTCCACCCAATAAAGCCATTCTCCAAAAACCAATTAAAAAATCCCTTATAGATTTCCAATACATGATCAATGCAAAGGCATTGAGAGAAAAAGAAGGAAAATATTTTTGGAGATGTTGGGATCCAAGAAAGAACTAGGAAAAGATCAAGAGTTATAATAGGTGAATCTAGTCAAGCTCAAGAAGAAGAACCCCAAATAACACCCATTGTCCCTCCATCTCAAACTTAAGATGAGACCAATAGACTTCTTCAAAAAGTCTTGAGGAGGCTATCTCTTTTAGACCATATTCACCGAGACATATTTAATATGCAAGGCCATATGGGTTTTCCTCAATGTAACCTCCAAGATTGGCAATTTAGTGAAGAAGAGGAGGAGACAAATGAAGAAGAAGAGGCCCCTCAACAAGAAGAAGAGGAACCTAAAGATGGAGGAGATGCTTCTTAAATTTTCAATTTTTTTTTTGTTTATCTTTCTTTGTTTCAAATTTTTTTTATGCATTCTAATGTGGCATTATCCATCTTCAAATTAATACAATTATGAATTTTCTCAATTTTAATCTTGTGTGCCTAAAGTTCTTTATTCAATTCATTCCTTTTTGATATTGCCAAAGGGGGAGAAAACTTTAATAAGAACTTAAATATAAAATAAATATGTTAGAAGGGGAGAATATGTTAAGGGGGAGAAATATATATATATATATATATATATATATATATATATATATATATATATATATAATATGTTTATGGTTAATGATTCAAAATTCTTTTTGAAATATTCTTTAAATATGTTTATCTTTGCATCAATTGAGAGGGAGTACTCTCAATTCAATTTAATTTTAAGTTATTTTATATTTAAATTCAATTTGATTGTCAAAATAAAAAAGGCAGAGATTGTTGACCTAAGTTATTTCAAAACTTAGTCAATCTCTATTTTGATCTTGCCAATCAAATTGAAAGCAATCTAATGATTGTTTAAGTGTCTATTTTGTAGACAATAACTTGTTTAATTGATTAGATTTGAAAGAAGATTGATATCTCCCTTAGTATGTTGCCTAGCTTCTAACTCGCGATCATTATACAAGAATCGTGACCGCGACCACTAAATTGAGATAGTGACCATGTTATTGCAACCAAGACCATTAGAAGGCAATAATTCAAAATTCATACAGAGCAAATCATGATCTCCTTCACGACCATGACTCTAGGCATGATATTGGATTCACGACTGTGAAATATAAGTCGCGACCGCGACTTTCATACTAAATTCAAATGCTGCAACGGATAAATGAAGGAGCCAGCTAATAAAAGCCATGTGTCACTAGCCATTGTGGAATCTGGAGATCGCGACCACGAAAATGTATTCGTGACCATGAAATTTCAGTCACGCCCGCAAAATGTTAGTAGCAATTGCGACTTTGGTCAAAATGCATATTTGAAGCAAGATTTTAAAGTTGTCATGAACTCATTAATTTCATACTATTTCTAATGGGAATTTGAAGAAGCAAATCATATAAATACCTTCTTCAAACATCCTAATAGGTAGAACAACATCTATTAAGAGCCAAATCTTTACAATTTCAAATCTTATATCTTAATCTTTCATTGTTATTATTTGATTGTTATAAGAGCATTGATTGCTCGAGATAGGTTGAGTGTTAGCCTTGATAACACAAGTATTGGGTTAAGAGTGAGCCATTAGAAAACTCTTGTATAGGTTTGAGTGATAGCCTAAGGGAAACACTTAAAAGGATTGTATATGAGCCATTGAAACACATTATAAGTTTGGAGTGAGCTTGACACTCCTTGTAAGTATCAATTAGTAGTAGAATACCCAATTGAGATTGGGGAGTGGATGTAAGGTTTGTTAATACCCGAACTACTATAAAATTGATTGTGTTCATTCTCTTTCCCTATCTTCTCTCTATCTAAATTTTTAATTTCCCACCAATTCAATTTCCCTTCTTTGTCCATTAGGGAAAACAATTTATTTTTGACATTTGAACCCTTTTAAATTATCCAGGACTGAGTAACGAATATAACGCAACTGAAATAGCGAAAAACGGATGGGAAATGAGTGAGAACGGGAAAAGCGTGTGAATCAATGCCGTTACTACATGCCGTAGAGCACGATACGGTGCCACAGACCCTTTTGCATGTAACAATCCATACTTACCCCAGAAATTTTCATGACAAATTTGTTTGACTCAGAACTATCGAAGCTAAGCGTGTGCGTTTATGGGAAGTTATGTGCTATGTGATTGATGAGTATGTGGCATATTAAATTAATTTTAATATACATAATATGAGTTATTATTCTAAAATAAATGATTTACATGAAGTCCATTAGCATAAAATAATTTATTTTTCATAAAATAAATTTTCATGTAAAAAGGCAATTTTTAGGCATAAAATAATTTTATGAGTACTTTAAATTAATTTTTAAAAAAATATTTTTGGGGGGAATTTTAATGAAAATAACAAGAAAAATATTTTATTTTTAATTACTTATAATCAGCCTTGAAATTAATTAAAAAGCCCAAATACCCAAAAGCCCACTACACCAAAACACTCCTCACATAGCTCATTAAGGATAAACTTGGAAATTGTCCAAAACTCTAAATATTTAAAGGGAATTTCAGCCAGCCCTTCATTTCATTAATTTGGCAGAAAATTTTCTCAAAAATAATCTCTCAACCGAAATTCACAAAATACCTTCAAACTTTGTGATTTCGCGACTGTTTCGTAAGTTTGTCTTTTCCTTTCAATTTGCTATTTGATTTTTGTGAAACCAATCACGGGAAAATTATTTTGAATTGAATATTTATTGATTTTTATTGATAAAATTTGGCCTAGGTGAATTCTTGAGAGAGACACTGATTTTTCTACCGAAAGCACCAACCTCTTTATGTGATTTCTCCAAAGGTGAATCCTACAAATCAAATATGAAATTTTCATGCATAAACATTACCAAGTGGGGTTGATTTTTACATGCTTCTATTCTCAATTGTTTACATGATGTGTTTAGAAGAAAAATATTGAATTAAATAATATTTCTGCCTATTATTGTAGTGATCAAAAAGTTTTAAAAAACAAGAAAATTCAAGGTTTTCGTTCTAGAACTTAAAAGTTAGAAAATTCTATGATTATACATACATATGGCTGCTGATTTGTGCATGATGGAATCCTAAACTAATGTTTGTTTTGTTTGGATGAAAAATAAAAATTTAAATCATGTGTTTACATATTACTGTAATGATCAAAAGACACCGGAAAGCTAGAAAACTCATGATTTTCACTCTAAACCCTAAACTTGGAATTTTCATGCATGAGAATTGTCCATGGCTGCCGATTGGTGTGTATTAGTGTTCTAAACTAATAATTGTTGTGATTGAATGAAAAATAATGGTTTAAGTCACATGTTTACATATTGCTGTAATGACCGAAAAGTACCAAAAATAAGAAAACTCATGGTTTTTCATCCTAAAGCCTAAAGTTGGAAATTTTAATGCATATGGATTTATATATGAGCCAATTCCTATATCTTTATGTTCTAAAATGATTTTTGTTTTGATTACATGAAAAATCTTCGTTCAAACCATGTTTCTACATATTACTGTAATAGACGGAAAGTGCGAAAAGTAAGAAAATTTAGTTTTGAAAAGTAAGAAAATTCAGTTTTCTCTTTTAAAGGGCGAATTTGGCCTACATTGAAATTCTTATCCCAATGTCTATAATTTTGTGTAATGTAATTTAATGATTATTGACATATATAAATGAATGATAAATAGTTAAATTGCATGTTGGATGAAGGAATAACCCTAGACAAGCCTAGAGGCAATTTGATATACTTAAGGAAACTTAACCTTATGTTGTGATTAATATATGAATGTGATTGGATAATATGGAAGTAGGTTGTATGATGAGTTAATAATGAATTAATGATCTTGAATTTATGAAGAGATTAATTGAAGGAATTGGTCATAAGAGATAAGCATGATGCTTGAAAGGTTATTTGTTAAGTTGACATATATAGAAGTGTTAAGTGTACTAAGATGATTGTTAAAATGAATTGATATTAAAGTAATGATATTGTGTTAACATTAGAAAGGTATTGACATGATTATAATGTGTTTTCATATGGGCCTATAAAGGCTAAGTGTACAAGACTTTTAAAGTCAGCATGTGATGTGCAAGTGATGAGTGCACTTCTATATGCAAGTGATGAGTGCACTTTTATATGCAACTCTAAGTGTATGTGAATGTTATATGTGCATGGGATAATTATTGGATAGGATAGCATCATGATTAAATAAATACTAAGTATTGAATTGAATATTATGTTAGAGTTTGAAGAGCTTTAGAGGTTCAAAAGGGCTATATGTATTAGGAGCGAAGGAACCACAAGGTGAGTAAACACTATATTCATGCTACAAGTGTGAGTAAGCATTATGTTCAAGTTATAAGTATAAGATTTCATATCATGTGAACCTTTGATATCTTGAAACCCAAGTTCTTTCCTACTTTTAATTATGATTAATTATTTCTTTGTAAGGTTGGGTTGCCAAAGGACATTTAGTCCAAAACCATTTTTGATTACTCAACTATAATAAAGAACCTTTGTGATTATTGCCCTAATTATATTATTTCTAGAACTATAATATTATTTATCTTTTATTTGATAAGCTAAACATCTATTGTTATTATGCCACATGCGATTGCATTTCCTCAATGCTATTTTATAAGTGATTACCATTAGCTCTAGTTATGGTACCATTTATGGAGAAATCCTCGTGCTGATGCGAGTAATCATCGGTTATGTGTTTGAGTGATTATGGCAATGGCCTTCACTCTATGTGTTCGAGTGATTATGGCAATAGCCTTCACTCTATGTGTTCGAGTGATTATGGTAGCAACCTTCACTCTATGTGTTATGTGTTATAAGTGTGATTTCTATGAACCATTCTAAATTGCAAACTATGAATCATGAGCTATATGCCCTTTCTAAGGGATATGTGTTATTGTATAAGCCCTATTATTTACTCATTGAGATAATCTATCTCACCCTTTTTCCTTATGCAGTTCTAGGTAAGCATTATGAGGAGGCAAGGTGATAGCTCAAGCTATCTACTCCGCTTGGGAAATTCCTTGTCAAAGTTATAATAATACCATACTATGATGAGTCCTTAGATGCTCTAAGAGTTATTATGGGAACTTCAGTTCGGAATATTATGTTGGTGATTTTATTTAGAGTCTTATTATTATTTTCCTATGGATTGTATTAAAGTATATTTTTACCTTCCACAACTTAAGGTTTTTCTTTAAAAGAAAAAAAGGATTTTATTAAGTTAATGCATGAGATTCGGTATGATCCTAGGCAATGATTGTATGCTCATGAGTGGGTTCTACGGGTGTGGGTGACCTTATGTCTCCCTATGTTCTAGGACTGTCATATCTCCAAAAAATGGAATGTGACACTGCGACACTATCATAGAGTCCTTTGTGGTGCCACAGAGGCTTGTGCGTACTCCAAGCGTGTTTCTATTTCCCACATTGGAAATTAGTGTTTTCTATGCTTCAACCCTCCCTCCATATGTAGATGGCGCCTCTACACTTCAAGACACCAACTTTCAGAGCTTGAAAAGTATTAATTTCAAGCAAACAACTTTCCATTTGCTCCTTGCTTCATAAAGCAAGTTAGGGGGTTTCTCCTTGATTTCTACTCAATTAGTTAAAGGCTTTCCACCCGCCTGTTTGAGGCAAGTCTATTGCCCAAGTCTAGATTCTCCAGTTTGAGGCTAGTTGTTGCCCACCATTCAAGGCTAGCTGCCTCCTGCCATTTGAGGCTATCCATTGCCCGCCATCCAAGGTGACCTACCACTCAATCTAAGGCTAGCTACCACTTGCCATCTGAGGCCAGTCCCCACCTGCCATCTAAAGCCAGCCATTGTCTGCCATCCGAGGCTAATCATCACCCACTGTCCGAGGTAAGCTTCTTTTCCTTTAATTTTCTTTTGTTTAAATTTCTTTGCCTCTTTTAGTTAGTTAATTAAATTGATTCATCTAGGTTGCTAGCTAATCAACTCGGTAGTCAATTAAGTTAATTAATTAACTCAAACCTTTTTTAATCAATCAATCAAGACATGATAAAGTAACTAAGCTAAACTAACCCCTTCGCAAGAAGAGAGAACTACATAGGTTCTGATTCCCATTCAAAAGGATATGTAGGCATGCTTGGTTCAAGCATCGAATCTAATTAAAACTATCCAACTGTCCCTCCTATCACCTTCTTCACTTGCTTTTATTTTGCTTTCCTTTACTTTGTTATTAGGCTTAATTTAGGGAATGTGTGACTTCCTTAGAACTCATAAGGACTAGATGAGGTATCCCCTAAATTTGGGATTTCATTGTAATATTAACTCTGTTTTATTTCGAATTCTAACTATATATAAACTTTATGGATTGAATGATCATACATATTATAAATTGTTCTTGCATTTTAAACTGTTTATGAAATATATTTTAAGTTACTTTTATATTATTTGGCCAAACATATTTTGTTAAACTGAAAACCTAGTTCTCGAATCCTTTTTGGTTTTGAGGCTAGTGATATTTTTCCTTTAGGTAATAATTGCAGTCAAAGAGGTTTTTTCATTATATTTTCCTAAATAAAAACAAATTAAGGTGGCGACTATAAAAAACATTTTTCAAATCTTACAAAGATAAGTCCGAGGGCTTCCTTGTGAGTTTTTTCTCAAGTGAGCATTTCGATTCTTGTTAGTGAATTAGACTGGTGTTCAAGCAAGGCCTCACAACTGGTGACTCCACTAGGGACTAACTTTCTTTTAATAAAAGAAAAAGTAAGTGGACTACTATTTAGTTTAAAAAGAGTTTGGCTTTTTAATATGATTGTGACTTTGCATGCATCACTTGCATATGCTCTTCGCTGTTCAACCTAGTTTTAGGAAAATAATGGATAGTGAGTAGTATCAAGTGGGTAACCCTCCTTGGGTCTATTTGCCGATATTGAAATCATCTACTCTATGATTCTTTGATCCTTTCAAAGGTGTAACGAGTAAGCATGTACTGTTGGACCCACGTGAGACTCTTTAACTCACATGTAGTTAGGTATATCGATACTCTAGTGTGATGGATACCCAAATCGAGCCAACCTTACCCTTTTGTGTAATGAACCTAGATACTAACCTGTAACAACCCATACCCACCCTAGGAGTTTTCATGACCAATTTGCTTAAATTTAGAACTATTAAGACTAAGTGTGTGCTTTTATGGGAATTCATGTGTTATATGCTTGATGGGTATATGGCATGTTAAATTAGCTCTAATATGCATAATATGAATTATTAATGTGAAATAAATGATTTATATGAAGTGTACTAGCATAAAATAATTTATTACACATAAAATGAATTTTCATGCAAAAAGCGATTTTTAAGTATAAAATAATTTTTATGAGCATTTTTAAAATATTTTTAAATAAATATTTTGGGGGGGATTTTAATAAAAATAATAAGAAAAATATTTTATTTTTAATTACCTATAATCAACCCCAAAATTAAATAAAAGCCCAAATACCCAAAAGCCCACTATACCAAAATACTTCTAACCTAGCTCATTAAGGATAATATTGGAAATTGTCCAAAACCCTACATATATAATAAGAATTTCAGCCAGCCCTTGTTTGCCAGCAACCAACATTCGATTTTGCATTATTTTGATAGAAAAATTCTCTTAAAAGTATTCTCTCCAGCGAAATTTACAAAATACCTTCAAAGCTTGCGATTTCTTGACCGTATTCGTAAGTTTTTCTCTCTTTTCAATTTTTTATTGGATTTCTGTGAAACTAATCATGAGAAAATTATTTTAACTAAATATTTACTATTTTTATTAATTAAATTTGGCCTAGGTGAGTTTTTGGAAGAGAAAATGATTTTTCTACCAAAAACACAATATTCTCTACGCGAATCCTCCAAGGGTGAATCCTAAAACTCAAAATTGAAATTTTCATGCATAAAATCAAGGGGGGAAGGATGTAGATTTGTACATATTTGTGTTATAAATGGATTTTTGTTGTTTTTAGATGAAAAATATTGATTTAAAACATATTTTTGTATATTACTGTAATGACCAAAAAGTTTCAGAAAATAAGAAAATTCATGGTTTTCATCCTAGAACTTAAAAGTTGGAAATTTTCTTATGTATGAATCCTAGGGGCTGCTGATTTGTGTGGTTTTACATCCTAAATTGATTTTTGTCATGATTAGATAAAAAATAATATTTTAAAGCATGTGTTTACATATTAATGTAATGATCGGAAAGTACCGGAAACAAGATAGAAGCATGGTTTTCATCCTAAAACATAAAGTTGGAAAATTTTCATGTATATATATCTATATGGATGCCAATTCCTATGGTTTAGTGTTTTAAAATGATTTTTGTTTTGATTACATGAAAAATCTTGGTTTAATTCATGTTTTTGCATATTATTGTAATGAACAGAAAGTATGAAAAGTAAGAAATTTCAAGTTTACCTTAAACAGGGCATTCGGAGTACTTGGAAATTTTTATTCCAATGTATATAATTTTTATGTAATGTATTTTAAGGATTATTGACATATATATATGAATGATAAATGATTAAATGACATGTTGATTGAAGGAATGACCCTAGACAAGCCTAGAGGCAATTTGGTATACTTAGGGTATCTTAACCCTATGTTGTGATTAATATATAAATATGATTAAGTAATATAGAAATAGGTTTTATGATGAGTTAATAATGAATCAATGATCTTAAAAAGATGATGAGATTGATTGTACAAATTAGTCATAGGAAATAAGCATGATACTTGAAAGGCTACTTGATAAGTTAAAGGTGCTAAGTATGTTAAGTGGAATGTTAAATTGAATTGATGTTAAAATCATGATATGTTGTGTTTGAATTTAGAAAATTCATGATATGAGTTATTATGTGTTTTTCATATGGGCCTATAAAGCCAAAGTATGTAAGACTGTAAAAGTCAACATGTTATATGCAAGTGATGAGTGCACTTTTAAGTGCAACTCTAAGTGTATGGGAATGTGACATGTGCATGGGATAGTATGAGACAGGATAGCACGATATTAAATAAATACTAAGTATCAAATTAACTATTATGTTAGAGCTTAAGGAGTAGTAAAAGTTTGAAAGGGGCTACATGTAATAGGAGCAAAGGGACCACAAGGTGAGTAAATGTTATATTCAAGTTACAAGTACAAGTTATCATGTTATGTGAACCTTTGATATCTTGAAACCCAAGTTCTTTCCTACTTTTAATTATGACTAAATGATTTCTTTGTAAGCTTGGGTTGCCAAAGGACATTTGATCCAAAACCATTTTTGATTACTCAATTATAATAAAGAACCTTTGTGATTATTACCCTAACTTATATCCTTTTTGGAACAACACTATTATTTATCTTTTGTTCGATAAGCTAAACATCTGTTGTTATTGTGCCACATGTCATTGCATTTCTTCAATGTTATTTTTAAAAGTGATTACCATTAGCTTTAGCTATGGTACCTATATCCCTTTTTATGTAGAAATCCTCGTGCCGATGTGAGTAATCATTGGCTATATGTTTAAGTGATTATGGCAATAGCCTTCACTCTATATTTTTAAGTAATTATGGCAATAGCCTTCAATCTATGTATTCGAGTGATTATGGCAATAACCTTCACTCTATGTGTTATGTGTTATAAGTGTGATTTTTGCGAACCTTTCTAAATTGCAAACTATGAATCATGAACTATGAGTTATGAGCTATGAGCCCTTTCTAAGGGATATATGTTATTGTATAAGCCCTATTATTTACTCATTAAGATCATCTATCTCACCCCTTCTTCCTTGTGTGGTTCCAAATGAGTATTATGAGGAGGCAAAGTGAGCACTCAAGCTACCTACTCTGCTTGGGAAATTCTCTTGTCAAAGTTATAATAATAACATAATATGTTGAGTCCTTAGATGCTCCAGGAGTTATTATGGGAACTTTATTTTGGAATATTATGCTGGTAACTTTATTTGGAGTTTTATTATTATTTCCTTATGGATTGTGTGAAAGTATATTTTTAGCTTCCGCAACTTAAGGTTTTTCCTTTATAAAAGGTTTTTAAGTTAATGTATGGGGTTTTGATATGATCCTAGGTAGTACTTGTATATGTATAAGTGGGTTCTATGGGCGTGGGCGACCTTATGTCTTCCTATGTTTTAGAACCATCATGTCTCAGAAGTTAGGATGTGACACAACCTTAGGTTATATGTACCCTAATTAAAACCTTGCATCTTTGCATTTGCCACATCCCAAATTTTGAGATATGACGGTCCTAAAACATGGGAGACATAAGGTCACCCACATCTGTAGAACCCACTTATACTTATACAAATACTGCCTAGGATCGTATCAAAATCTCTTACATTAACTTAAATAAATCTATTTTTTTTTTGAAAACTTTAAGTTGCAGGAGCATAATTAAAATATACTGTAAACATAATCCATAAGGAAATAATATTTAGAATCTAATTAAAACCTCGAAGGATAACAGTTCAAAATAAAGATCCAAAAATAAATATTCCTGAAGCATCTAAGGATAACTCTTCATAACATATTAAACTAATTTTCTTGGACAAGGAATTCCCCAAGCGAAGTAGGATGCTTGAGCCATCACCTTGCCTCCTCATAATACTTACCTAGAACCACACAAGGAAAAAGGGCGAGATAGATGATCTCAATGAGTAAACAATAGGGATTATATAATAACACATATCCCTTAGAAAGGGCTCATAGCTCATAACTTAAAGCTCATAATTCATAGTTTGCAATTTAGAAAGGTTCATAGAAATCACACTTATAACATATAGAGTGAAGGCTATTGCCATAATTACTCGAACACATAACACATAGAGTGAAGGCTATTGCCATAATCACTCGAACACATAGCTGATAATTACTTGCATCGGTGCGAGTATCACATAGTCGATGATTACTCGCATCGGTATGAGGAGCACATAGCCAATGATTACAAGCATTGGTACAAGGATTTCTATATAAAAAGGGTTAAAGGCACCATAGCAAGAGCTAATGGTAATGACATATAACAATAACATTTAAGCCAACAATAACATGTATCCCAATAGCAATAGCAGTTTATCATTTTGAACAAAAAGATATTAGAATAGTATAGTTCCAGAAAGAATATAAGTTAGGGTAATAATCACAAAGGAATTATCATTGGATAAACAAAAATGGTTTGGACCAATTGTCCTTTGGCAACCCAAGCTTAACAAGGAAATCATATAATTTCATTTTAGAATGGAAAGGACTTGGGTTTCAAGAATGTCAAAGGCTCACATAACATGATATCACATATTTGTAACAAAACATATTATTACTTATGCTTGTAGCACAAATACAGTGTTTACTCACATTGGAAGCAGGAATATAGAGTTTACTCACCTTGTGGTTCCTTTTGCTCTTAATTCACGTAGTCGTCAGACTTCTAAGACTCCTCAAGCTCTATCATAATGTTCAATTTGATACTTAGTATTTCTTCAATCATGATGCTATCGTATCCCATAACTACCCTATGCGCATCTAACATTCACATATATTTAGAGTTGTACATATAAGTGCACCTCATCACTTACACATAACATTTTGACTTAAAAGTCTCATACACTTAGCCTTTATAGGCCAATATGAAAACACATCATAATCATATCAATACCTTTCCAAGGTCATCATAATATCATTATCTTGATATCAATTCATTTTAACAATCATCTTAGTATATTTAACACATCCATATAATGTCAACTTGATAAATAACCTTTCGAGTGTGATGCTTAACTCTTATGATCCATTCATTTGATCAATCACTTCATCAACTTAAGACCATTTATTCATTATCAAGTCATCATAACATCTAGTTCCATATTTCCTAATCACATTCACATTCTAATCATAACATAAGGTTAAGATACCTTAAATATACCTTAAGTATACTAAAGTGCCTTTAAGCTTGTCTAAGGTTATTCCTTCAACTAACATGCAATTTTATCATTTATCATACATACATATATACATGTCAGTAATCATCAAAATACATTGCATAAAAATTATAGACATTGGGATAAAAATCCCATAGTAGGCTAAATGCATCATCAAAGGAAAAACTGAATTTTTCTTACTTTTCACACTTTCTGTCTATTACAGTAATATGTAGAAACATGGTTTGAATCAATATTTTTCATGTAAAGACAACAAAAATCATTTTAGAATATTAATCTACATGAATTGGCAGCATATGGTATTTCTCATACATGAAAATTCAAATTTTGGGTTATAGGGTACAAAACCATGAGTTTTCTTATTTTTGGTATTTTCCGGTCATTACAGTAATATGTAAACAAGTGATTTAAACCATTATTTTTCATTCAATCATAGAAAATATTAGTTTAGAACATCTTCATGCATGATTCAGTAGCCATAGGTAGGATTTATACAAAAAAATTCCAAGTTTTAAGACTTAGGTGAAAATCATGAATTTTTGCGCTTTCTGTTCATTACAGCAGTATGCAAACACATGATTTAAATCATTATTTTTCATCTAAACAAAACAAATATCATATTAGAATTCATTCTCACACAAATTAGCAGTCACATGTTAATTTAATAATAGAATTTTCCAACTTCTAAGTTCTAATACAAAAACCTTGAATTCTTTTGTTTTTTGAAACTTTCCGATCATTACAGAAATATGTAGAAATATCATTTAATCTAATATTTTTCATCAAAACAAATCAAAAATCAGTTTAGAAACCAATGATGCACAAATCACCCCCCATTAGTAATGTTTATGCATAAAAATTTCAATTTTGAGTTACAAGATTCACCTTTAGAGAAATCGCGTAGAGAGGTTGGTGCTTTCGGTAGAAAAATTGATTTTTCTCTCAAGAAATCACATAGCCCGAACTTAATTAGTAAAAATTAGTAAATATTCAGTTCAAAATATTTTTCCCAAGATTAGTTTCATAAAAATCAAATAGCAAATTGAAAGGAAAAGAAAAACTTATGAAACAATCGCGAAATCACAAGTTTGAAGGATTTTTTATGAATTTCGGTAGAGAGAAATATTTTGAGAGAATTTTTCTGCCAAAATAATAAAATAACAGAATGGTGGCTGCTGGAATGAAGTTCTGGCTGAAATTTAGGTTAAATATTAGGGTTTTGGGTGAAATTTCCAAGATTACCCTTAATGAGCTAGGTTAGGAGCGTTTTAGTGTAGTGGGCTTTTGGGTATTTGGACTTTTTAATTAATTTAGGGCTGATTATAGGTAATTAAAAATAAAATATTTTTCTTATTATTTTTATTAGAATTTCCCCCAAAATATTTATTTAAAAATTATTTTAAAAATGCGCATAAAATTATTTTATGCTTAAAAATCAT
Organism: Reutealis trisperma; assembly: GCA_947687605.1. Lineage (NCBI taxonomy): Eukaryota > Viridiplantae > Streptophyta > Magnoliopsida > Malpighiales > Euphorbiaceae > Reutealis > Reutealis trisperma. The sequence continues at coordinate 122,614 of CANTUT010000557.1, forward strand.
CTTTTTACATGAAAATTTATTTTACAAAAAATAAATTATTTCATGCTAATGCATTTTATTCAAATCATTTATTTCACAATAATAATTCATATTAGGCATAATTAAAATTAATTTAACATGCCCCAAACTTATAAATCACGTCACACATGAATTTTCATATAGTCATACAATTTGTCACAACAACCCTAAATTCAAATAATTTGTCACGAAAACTCCTAGGGTAGATGTGGGTTGTTACAACATTCTCATGAAATGTTTTCCTTATGCATATCATGCATCCATATTGTATAACAAAACATACATTCATCTTAAGTATAGGTCGAACCTTGAATCGAAGAAGGGTTAGACATTCTTACCTCCATTCAAATACCTTCCTTATAAACACTCTCACCTATACTCTATCACCTTATCCAATAACCCTTAAACCATTACCCTAAATTTTGACCTAAACACCATTCTCCCTTTACTTTAGCCCTTAATCTAAGCACTTTCACCCCTAAACCTTAAACACACTTACTTTTATCCCAATCACCTTCGCCCCCACAAACCTAAAACTATCACTCTGACCTTTCATCTTAAACACCTCACCCTAGCCTTTATCTTGACCACCATAACCTTAACCACATGCCTCAAACACCTCACCCTAACCTTACTATAAACACCAAATGCCTGAACTTTACACCTCAAATGAACTTAAACCTCTTTAAACCTTTGGACTGTAAGCCATAAACCAACAACCCTAAAACCCATGTCCAAACCTAAAAACCTTGCTACCTAACGATAAGCCTAACCCACAACCTTTATCCTTATCTTAGAAAAAAAAAAAAAAAAGGGAAGAAACTAGACACCTTAGGTTCTCCATACCAAAACCAATATCTTAATCTTACCCTTGTTCAAAATCAAACCCACTATCCTTAAGCCTAACACCTATGGCCAATTACCTTCAAAACCATCTTGTTACCCTTAAGCCCAACAACTTTGGCCCAATATGTTACCTTAAAACCAATACCTTTGATCCTACCTTAAATCCAAAACCTTTGTCCTATCTTACCTTAAGCCTAAAAAATGGTTGGCCTGTGACACAATGGGGAAGCCTTTTCTCTTAGGATCTATGTCTATGCCTTTATCACCTTTTCTATTCTATACCCGCCACTTACCTTATTGCTTTGATTTGAAGGTACTAATCGCCAACCCACTTGACATAGCTTCCTTGACTCCATTTGTGACCAGACTTCTTAAGAAGCAAGAAGAGTATTTCCAAGCTATCCTAGTTGCTTAACAAGCCCAATTCGAGGAACAAAGGCAATTCATTATTGAGAAAGTTCGAGTTATGATTAACCAGGCCAACTTTAACCATCCTAACCCAAACCTTATCTTGAACCAGTCTAATCCTAGCCTAAATTCAAGTCAAACCAACTCATATCTAAACCAAGGTGGGGAAGTTTTCTCTTATCCAGATACTAGATTGCTCATGGAGAAACTTGAAGCCATTGAAAGAACCATTAAATCCTTAAAGTACCACAATGATCTAATTGATGTGGACAGTTTAACCTTATTCCTTGATGCCAAGCTTCCTCCTAAATTCAAAATGCCTGAATTGGAAATATTTGATGGAACCACTTGCCTTAAGACTCATTTAAAGATATATGTGGGGGCAATGAAACCTTTAGGAGTTAGCAATGAGCTCCTTGCTTAACTGTTCCAATAATTACTAACCAGTGCTACTAGGAGATGGTTCCTTTCACTAGACAAGAGTAAAAAAAAGGATGTGGGATGATATTTATCGTGCTTTTGTCAAGCAGTATCATTACAATGATGAAATGGATGTCACTAGGCGTGACTTGGAAACTACCAAGGAGTTTCCAGAGGAGCCCTTGTCACATCCCAACCTTATGAGATACGACGGTCCTAGAACACGGGGAGACATAAGGTCACCCACGCCCGTAGAACCCATTAACACATATCAATCATGCCTAGGATCTTACCGAACCTCTTTCATTAACTCATTTAAAACATTTAGATAAATACCATAATTTGCGGAAGACTTAAAATAAATCGTTACATATAAATTCCATAAGGAAAATAATATAAATCTCTATAAGTATCAATTAACATTCCCGGAGCATCTAAAGATAAGACTTCATAACATAGTATTATTGATAACTCGGACAAGGAATTTCCCAAGCGAAGTAGGATGCTTGAGCCACCACCTTGCCTCCTCACATTTGCTCACCTGGAACCACATAAGGAAAATGGGTGAGATAGATGATCTCAATGAGTAAACAAAAGGGGCTCATACAATATGACATATTCCTTTGAAAGGAAACACATAGCTTATACACATAGTTCATGGTTTATAACTCATGAATTAGGTTGCACTTTAAGCATGGTTCAATTTAGCAAGTTTTGCAGAAATCACACTTATAACACTTATAGAGTGGAGACACTGCTCAATCCACTCTAAACACATCGAGGAGAGGTGGCCTTTGCCAAATTCCAACTCCCATCACTTATAAAGCGTGAAGTTGATTAGGCTTCACGGCTAGAACCGCCCTTTCTAACTGAGGTGGATACACTATCCCTATCCATCGGGTTAAGACCATATGCACAGGTTCCGATGATTACCCGCATCAGCACGAGGATTCTACATAAAGGGTAAAGGTACCATAGCTAGAGCTATTGGTAAACACAATTAACAATATCATATATGGCAACAATAACATGTATTTCAATAACAATAGTAGTTTGGCTTTCAACAATAACAAAATGAAAGTGTAGTTCTAGAAAGAACACAAGTTAGGGTGTTTATCACAAAAAATGTTCTCATCGGATAAGCAAAATAGTTTTGGACCAAATGTCCTCTGGCAACCCAAGCTTAACAAAGAATCATAAAATTTAAAATAGAAAGAACTTGGGTTTCAAAGATCACAAAGGTTCACATATCAATATCACATTCTTGTAACACAACAAAATGTTGTTTACACTTATAACATGAATACAATGTTTACTCACGCTTGTTGCATGAACATAGTGTTTACTCACCTTGGGTTTCCTTTGCTCCTAGTACTCATAGTCCTCTTTGAACTTCTAAGGCTCCTCAAACTTTAACATAATATTTGATTTAATACTTAGTATTTATTTACTCATGATGTTCCTATCCCATAACTACCCATACACATATAGCATACACATTAGAGTTCACTCATAGGTGTACTCATCACTTGCACATATCACGTTGACTTAAGAGTCTTGCATATTTAGGCCTTATAGGCTCACATGAAAACACATAGCAATCATATCAATACCTTTTTAAGGTCATCACATTATCATTACCTCAATATCAATTCACTTATCAATTATCTTAGTTCACTTTACACTTCCATACATGTCAACTTGACAATTAATCCTTCAATCATCATGCTTAACTCTTATGATCTCTTTCACTTCATTAACTCATAACCATATACTTATCATCAAGTCATCATGATATCTAGTTCCAAATTCCTCAATCACGTTTGCTTTCTAACCACAATATGATATCAAGATACCTTAAGTATACCAAAACACATTTAAGCTTATCTAGGATCATACCTTCAATAAACATGCAATTTCGTCATTTACTAAACATACATACATGTCAAAAATCATCAAAACACATCACATTAAATTTATAAGACACAATGGTCCATGTAGGCCGAATGCATCTTTAAGGTAAAAACCAAATTCTTCTTCTTTTCGTGTTTTCCGTCCATTTCAGAAATATGTAAAACATGATTTAGACTAAGATTTTTCATGTAAACATAACAAAAATAGTTTTAGAACTCAAATCCATAAGAATCGGCCACTATTGGTGCCATTGATATATAAAAATTCAATCTTTTGCATTATAGTGCACAAAACATGAGTTTTCTTGTTTTTGGTATTTTCCGGTCATTTCAGAAATATGCAAACAGGTTGTTTAAACCATTATTTTTCATTCAATCATTGAAAATATTAGTTTAGAACACATTATCACATAAATCGGCAGCCATAGGTAAGGTTTATACAAAAAAATTCCAAGTTCAAAGGCTTAGGTGAAAAATCATGAGTTTCCGCACTTTCCGCGCATTTCGTTTATTTCTGCGATAAACAGACACATGATTCAAGTCATTATTTTTCATCTAAACAAAACAAATATCACATTAGAACATCAATTCACATAAATTGGCAGCCATGTGTTCATGAAAGAATAGAATTTTCCAATTTCCAAATCCTAACACGAAAACCTTGAATTCCTTTGTTTTTTGAAACTTTTCGGTCATCACAGAAATATACAGAAATATTATTTCATGCAATATTTTTCATCAAAACAAATCAAAAATCAGTTTAGAATGCAAATAAACACAAATTGACCACCCCCCCCCCCCCCCCTTATGATGTCTATGCAATAAAATTGTGATTTTAAGTTATAGAATTCACCTTTCGAGAAATCTTGCGGAAAGAATCGTGTTTTCGGTAGAAAATATATTTTCTCTCCCAAAAATTCACTCAAATAGAATTGAATATGTAGAAATCAGTAGTCAAACAGTTCAAAATAATTTTCCCATAATTTATTTCATAGAAAACAGTTTAGAAATCGAAAGAGATTAAAAACTTACGATTACGATCACGAAATCGCGAAACGGTAAGGTGTTTTCGATATTTCGGTAGAGAGAATTATTTTGAGAGGTTTTTCTGCCAGAATATAGAAAGAATGAGGGAGTGGCTGTTGGAAAACCCTTGCTGGCTGAAAATTTGAATATATATTAGGGTTGGAGTGGAATTTCCACTATTACCCTTAATGAAATAAGTTAGGAGCATTTTTTTGTAGTGGGCTTTTGGGTATTGGGCCTTTTTCTTTAAAATTTCTGCTAAAGTGTTTAGAAAATAAGAATAATATTTTTCTTTTTATTTCTGGAGTACTTCCCTCAAAAATATTTATTTAAAAATATTTTAAAAATACCCATAAAATTATTTTATGCTTAAAAATTATTTTATGCATGAAAATTCATTTTATTGAAAATAATTTGCTTTATGCAAATGCATTTCATGTAAATCATTTATTTCACAATAGCAATACATATTATACATATTATAATTAATTTAATATGCCACATACTCATCAATCACTTAGATCACAACATTCACACAAGCACACACTTAACCTTATAGATTCTAATTCAAGCAATTTATCATGAAAATTCCTAGGGTGGGTATGGGTTGTTACATTCTCCCCCCTTAAAGAAATTCATCCTCAAATTTTAACCCTTACCTAGTTACTCTTGAAAAGCTGAGGATGCTTCTATTGCATTTCCTCCTCTGCTTCCCAAGTGCACTCGTCTATCCCATGATTTCGCCATTGAACCTTAATCATGGGTATCTCCTTATTTCTTGACTTCTTTACTTGTCGATCCACTATAGCTATTGGTGACTCCTCGTAAGATAGTTGTTCATCTAACGAAATGTCTGGAGGTAAAAGAACATGGGATGGATCCGACACATATTTCCTTAACATGGAAATGTGGAACACTGGGTGTACATGTGCCAAAGTTGGAGGCAGGGCAAGTCTATAAGATACTTCTCCAACCTTATCTAAGATTTTGAAAGGACCTATGAAATGAGGTGATAACTTTCCTTTCTTGCCAAATCTCATAACTCCTTTCATTGGCAAAACCTTTAAGAATACGTGATCTCTCGCGGCGAATTGGACTTCCTTTCGCTTAGGGTCCGTGTAACTCTTTTGTCGACTGAATGCCGTCTTCAGTCTATCTTGAATTATTGGTACTTTTTCCGTGGTCTCCTTGAGCAATTCAGGCATTTCTATATGCTTGTCTCCAGGTTCAATCCAACAAATCGGAGAATGACACTTTCTTCCATACAATGCTTCGTATGGCGCCATGCTAATGGACGAATGATAGCTGTTGTTGTAGGTGAATTCCATCAGGGGTAAATACTTATCCCAGCTACCACCAAAATCCAAAACAAACATCCTTAGCATGTCCTCGAGTGTCTGAATTATTCTTCCAGACTGGCCGTCCGTTTAACGATGAAATGCTGTACTAAAATCTAATTGTGTTCCTAACGCTTCTTGTAACTTTTGCCAGAACCTTGAGGTGAATTGCGTTCGATCAGAGATGATGGAAATTGGCACTTCGTGTAGTTTCACGATCTCATCTATATATAACTGCGTATACTGAGCGGCAGAATAAGTGGTCTTAACTCCTAGGAAATGGGCAGACTTAGTCAATCTATCTACTATGACCCATATAGAGTCATATCCTTTGGAGGTCCTAGGTAAACCAACAACGAAGTCCATAGTGATGCGCTCCCACTTCCATTCGAGTAATCGAATCTCTTGTAGTAATCCTGAGGGTCGTTGCTGTTCATACTTGACTTGTTGGCAAGTCAGGCAGGATGCTACAAACTTAGCTACATCTTTCTTCAATCCAGGCCACCAATAATTAGTTTTCACATCATGGTACATCTTGGTAGTTCCAGGATGAGCGCAGTAAGGTGTCTGATGTGCTTCCTTTAATATTCTCTCCTTTAGTCCATCCACATCAGACACGCATACTCTATTCTTACACTTTAAAATTCCATTGACTATCTCAAACTCAGGGTTCTTTCCTTCTCTCGTCTCATCCTTCAACTTCACCAAGTATGGGTCTCTATCTTGCGCATTCCTTATTTCTTCCATTAACTTAGATCTTACTTGGTAATGAGCCAATAGAACTCTTGATCCTCCAATCTCCAGTTTCAATCCTTGATTAAACAATTCCTTTAGCTCCTTCACAATTGGCCTTTTTCTCATATCCACATGGGCTAGGCTTCCCATCGACTTTCGACTCAAGGCATCTGCCACTACATTTGCCTTCCCGGGATGATAGAGAATCTGACAGTCATAATCCTTCAATAGTTCGATCCATCTCCTTTTTCTTAGATTGAGGTCTCTTTGGCTCAAGATATATTGAAGACTCTTATGATCCATGTAAATCTCACACTTCATCCCATACATGTAATGTCTCCAAATCTTTAGAGCGAACACTACCGCAGCTAATTCTAAATCATGAGTAGGGTAATTCACTTCATGTCTCTTTAGTTGTCATGGTGCATAGGCAATGACTTTTCCTCTTTGCATCAGAACGCACCCAAGTCCTACTCTCGAAGCATCGCAATAGACCGTGAATCCTTCTTCTCCTTCAGGTAATGTCAAAACTGGTGCCGATACCAAACACTCTTTGAGTTTCTAAAAACTCTTCTCACAGGACTCTTCCCAATTGAACTTAACTTGTTTTCTTATCAACTTGGTCAATGGGGCTGCTATTTAGAAAAGTCTTGCACGAATCTAAGATAATATCCCGCCATGCCCAAGAAACTTTGTACTTCAGAAACTGTTGTGGGCCTTGGCCAATTCGCTACTGCTTCAACTTTCTTAGGATCAACTTGAATTCCTTCCTTGCTTATTACATGTCCAAGAAAGTTGACTGACTCCATCCAAAATTCACACTTAGATAACTTAGCGTAGAGTTGGTGATCACATAACGTTTGAAGCACGATCCTCAGATGTTCCTCATGTTCCTCCTTATTCTTCGAATAGATAAGGATGTCATCGATGAATACGATCATGAACTTGTCAAGGAATGGCTTGAAAACTCGATTCATCAAGTTCATGAAAGCAGTAGGAGCATTCGTCAAACTGAATGGCAAAACCGTGAACTCGTAGTGTCCATATCTAGTACGAAAAGCGGTATTGCAGATATCTTCTCCTCGGATCTTTAGTTGATGATAGCCAGACCTTAAGTCAATCTTGGAGAAGTGACTAGCTCCATGCAGTTGATCAAAAAGATCATCGATCCTCGGCAATGGGTATCTATTCTTCACGGTGACTTTGTTAAGTTAATGGTAGTCGATGCACATTTGAAATGATCCATCTTTCTTTTTCACGAACAACACTAGAATGCCCCATGGGGAGCTTCTTGGTCAAATGAAGCCTTTATCGAGCAATTCATGCAATTGCGTCTTTAACTCCTTCAGTTCCATTAGTGCCATACGATATGGCAGTATCGTTATCGGTTACGTACTGAGTAGCAATTCGATGTTGAACTCGATCTCGCAATCAGGGGGTAATCCGGGTAAATCTTCTAGAAAGACTTCCATGAACTCGTCCACTACTGGAATGCTCTTGTCTTGAATGGTAGTTTCTTTATCAGTGTTGACTACGTGAGCTAAATATGCTTGACATCCTTTCCTTAACATTCGCCTCGCTCCTAAGGCCGATATCAAGTTCAAAGGATTCTCATTCCTATCTCCTTGGTACACGAACTCCTTCCCGTCTCTAGTTTGAAACTCGACAAGTTTCTTCCTATAGTCGATACGAGCTCCATGCTCATACAACCAGTCCATCCCTAATATCACATCGAATTCTAGTACGTCCAATTCTAGCAATACTAACGGAAGTGTTTGTCCATTAATGTCTACATCACAACCCTTATACTCATACTTCACTTCCATCACTTCCCCTAAAGGAGTTGCTATTACTAACAGTTCACTCATCAATTCCTTGTCTATACCCAAATACTTAGCAAAACAAGGTGACACAAACGAGTGGGTAGCACCATAATCAATTAAACATTTTGCGCTAGAACTTTAGATGGGGATGATACCTGTAATGGCGGTGTGCGAATCGTGAGCCTCTTGTGGATTTAATGCGAAGACTCGACCCTTGCCCTTATTCTCTATCGTTGGTGCATTCCCAACCGTTAGTCCTTTGTCCTTGACTCCTTATCCTTGCATTTGGAATGGCTTAGGTTGTGGTCACACCGTGGTCCCATTCCCTTGGCTCCTCATCTGAGGGCAGTCCTTTATGAAGTGTCCCATTTGCCCACACTTAAGGCATGCACCAGTATCTCTTCGGCAGACTCCAGGATGTTTCCTTCCACATTTGCCACATGTGGGGATCTCTTGTCTAGTTTGACCATTTCGTGGTCCAGATGATGGAAACTCCTTCCTTTGCTCCCCTCCATTTCCATGTTGTCCTTTATGACCTTTGTTCTTATGCCTTCCCTTCTGGTCTCGTTCAGCTCGTTTGGCTCTCTCTACCTTGTATCTCTTTTCCATGACCTTGGCCTTGTCTATGAGCTTGGCTAAGGTTGGAAACTCAGTTGCTGCTAGCGAATTGAATAGAGGCATAATGAATCCTCTAAGGAAACGATTAACGCGACTTGCTTCGGTAAGGACGAAGTTGACAGCGTAACGACTAAGTTGGTTAAACTCCTTCGCATAATCTGACACAGACATTCTTGGTCTTTGCTTCAGTTGTTCGAACTGCAATGCCCTATCTTGCCTTTCTCCTTCTGGCAAGAACTGGTCCATTACTTCTTGCTTAAATTCTGCCCACATAGGTGGGTTAGCACCATAAAGTCATTCCTCGATATTCCTCTCATACCAGTACCAAGCTTCTTTCTTGAGTTGGAGTCCTACCAACTCAATCACTCGGGCATCTGAGCAAGATAAACGATGGACTAGCTTATCCATCTCATCCAAGAATTCATGAGGGTCATCTCCTTCCTCACCATGAAAAGTAGGCGGTTGCAGCTTCTTAAATTCTGCCATGGTCATTCCCTCATCAGGTAGTCATTTCCTCTCTTTCCGAGCAGGTGTCACCACCACAGGTGGCGCAACTCCATTCCTTTCTTGTGTCGGCGGCACTTCCCGCCTTTGAGCTCATTGCTCGTCCAGTTCTTTGCGCAAATCTCTCATTGCTTCGTGCATGGCGTGTACTTCTTGCAAAGTCACTTGCTCACTAGAGCCCATGGTCGGTGCCCTCGAGTTGGATCTTTCTCTTGACCATATTGGTACAGAGGTAGCATTTGATGCGATGTCCGATATAACATCATCGTTAGCCCTAACAGATTGGGCGACCGTACGAACCTTCTTCTTGGGAGGCATTATGTCTATCATAGTAAGGGAATTTAGTACTAATCCCCTATCCTAACCCATTCAACCTCCCCTTTATCCTAGCACACATTATCATGCATTTATCATGTCACATCACTAAGCACATGTCATATTCAAATCATATATCACGTAGTTGCACATATCACATATCATAGTCATATAGCACATATCTCATAATATCACACTATAGCATGATAATGAAGGAAATCATCTCATCCTAGGTAACTAGGCAATCAAAGAAAAATCATTCATATCATATAAGGTGCTATGCCGTTACGTCGATCATCATGTCTACTCAACCTAATTATCGTGTCCACCTTCTGAGCAATCAAGAGCGACATGGCCACTACTGCCACATCAATAGCAAAGGAGATCTCTATCTTGACGGTGATTAGCTGAAGATGCAGACCTCGCTGGTGAGTAGTCTCCTCTATGCTCAACAATCCCTGACCTAAGCTGCTCCATATCCTCTCTTAATGCTTGAATCATTACCTTAAGGTGTCAGTTTTCCTCTTTCAAGTATGAACAATTATCCTCTAATTTCTAAACCTTACTATATACCCAATCAGGGTCTAAGCGCTCCTCGGGGTCCTCTTCTTCATCAGGGGTCTTCTCTCTTGTAGGGCAAATCACAGTTACAACTTTCTCGAGCATCTCTGGCCAAGTCCTCTTACAAGTCACACGGGGTGCTCTAGGTCGTGGTCCTCTAGCAGGCGTAATCTTCTTGGTCATCTGTCAGAAGAATCGTAAGGCAAGCAACCAATAACAAGGATTACTAGTCTACTAGGATTTCGCAGAACTATGCTAGCGATAGACTACAAGTGACATGACAGGAAATTTCCTATGCTCCAGGATTTCACTTAAGCAACTCACATAAATCAAGCCCAAACTAGACTTTAAAAAAACTACGGCTCTGATACCACCTTTGTCACATCCTAACCTTATGAGATACGACGGTCCTAGAACACAGGGAGACATAAGGTCACCCACGCCCGTAGAACCCATTAACACATATCAATCATGCCTAGGATCTTACCGAACCTCTTTCATTAACTCATTTAAAACATTTAGATAAATACCATAATTTGCGGAAGACTTAAAGTAAATCGTTACATATAAATTCCATAAGGAAAATAATATAAATCTCTATAAGTATCAATTAACATTCCCGGAGCATCTAAAGATAAGACTTCATAACATAGTATTATTGATAACTCGGACAAGGAATTTCCCAAGCGAAGTAGGATGCTTAAGCCACCACCTTGCCTCCTCACATTTGCTCACTTGGAACCACACAAGGAAAAGGGGTGAGGTAGATGATCTCAATGAGTAAACAAAAAGGGCTCATACATTATCACATATTGCTTTGAAAGGAAACACATAGCTTATAAACATAGTTCATGGTTTATAACTCATGAATCAGTTTGCATTTTAAGCAAGGTTCAATTTAGCAAGTTTTGCAGAAATCACACTTATAACACTTATAGAGTGGAGACACTGCTCAATCCACTCCAAACACATCGAGGAGAGGTGGCCTTTGCCAAATTCCAACTCCCATCACTTATAAAGCGTGAAGCTGATCAGGCTCCATGGCTAGAACTGCCCCTTCTAGCTGAGGTGGATACACTACCCCTATCCATCGGGTTAAGACCATGTGCACAGGTTCCGATGATTACCCGCATCGGCACGAGGATTCTGCAAAAAGGGTAAAGGTACCATAGCTAGAGCTATTGGTAAACACAATTAACAATATCACATATGGCAACAATAACATGTATTTCAATAACAATAGTAGTTTGGCTTTCAACAATAACACAATGAAAGTGTAGTTCTAGAAAGAAAACAAGTTAGGGTGTTTATCACAAAAAATGTTCTCATCGGATAAGCAAAATAGTTTTGGACCAAATGTCCTTTGGCAACTCAAGCTTAACAAAGAAATCATAAAATTTAAAATAGAAAGAACTTGGGTTTCAAAGATCACAAAGGTTCGCATATCAATATCACATTCTTGTAACATAACAAAATGTTGTTTACACTTATAACATGAATACAATGTTTACTCACGCTTGTAGCTTGAACATAGTGTTTACTCACCTTGGGGTTCCTTTGCTCCTAGTACTCGTAGTCCTCTTTGCACCTCTAAGGCTCCTCAAACTCTAACATAATATTTGATTTAATACTTAGTATTTATTTACTCATGATGTTCCTATCCCATAACTACCCATACACATATAGCATACACATTAGAGTTCACTCATAGGTGTACTCATCACTTGCACATATCACGTTGACTTAAGAGTCTTGCATACTTAGGCCTTATAGACTCACATGAAAACACATAGCAATCATATCAATACCTTTTTAAGGTCATCACATTATCATTACCTCAATATCAATTCACTTATCAATTATCTTAGTTCACTTTACACTTCCATACATGTCAACTTGACAATTAATCCTTCAATCATCATGCTTAACTCTTATGATCTCTTTCACTTCATTAACTCATAACCATATACTTATCATCAAGTCATCATGACATCTAGTTCCAAATTCCTCAATCACATTTGCTTTCTAACCACAATATGATATCAAGATACCTTAAGTATACCAAAACACATTTAAGCTTATCTAGGATCATGCCTTCAATAAACATGCAATTTCATCATTTACTAAACATACATACATGTCAACAATCATCAAAACACATCACATTAAATATATAAACATTTAGACACAATGGTCCATGTAGGCCGAATGCATCTTTAAGGTAAAAACTAAATTCTTCTTCTTTTCGTGTTTTTCGTCCATTTCAGAAATATGTAAAAACATGATTTAAACCAAGATTTTTCATGTAAACATAAAAAAAATCATTTTAGAACTCAAATCCATAAGAATTGGCCACTATTGGTGCCATTGATATATAAAAATTCAATCTTTTGCATTATAGTGCACAAAACATGAGTTTTCTTGTTTTTGGTATTTTCCGGTCATTTCAGAAATATGCAAACAGGTTGTTTAAACCATTATTTTTCATTCAATCATTGAAAATATTAGTTTAGAACACATTATCACACAAATTGGCAGCCATAGGTAAGGTTTATACCAAAAAATTCCAAGTTCAAAGGCTTAGGTGAAAAATCATGAGTTTCCGCGCTTTCCGCACATTTCGTTTATTTCTGCGATAATGTGTTCGATATTTCAGCCGAAAATATTAGTTTAGAACACATTTCCGCGCATTTCGTTTATCGCACAAATCGAAACGGTAAGGTGTTTTCAATATTTAGGTAGAGAGAATTATTTTGAGAGGTTTTTCTGTCAGAATATAGAAAGAATGAGGGAGTGGCTGCTGGAAAACCCTTGCTGGCCGAAAATTTGAATATATATTAGGGTTGGAGTGGAATTTCCACTATTACCCTTAATGAAATAAGTTAGGAGCATTTTTGTGTAGTGGGCTTTTGGGTATTGGGCCTTTTTCTTTAAAATTTCGGCTGAAGTGTTTAGAAAATAAGAATAATATTTTTCTTTTTATTTCTGGAGTACTTCCCTCAAAAATATTTATTTAAAAATATTTTAAAAATATCCATAAAATTATTTTATGCTTAAAAATTGTTTTATGCATGAAAATTCATTTTATTGAAAATAATTTCCTTTATGCATATGCATTTCATGTAAATCATTTATTTCACAATAGCAACACATATTATGCATATTAAAATTAATTTAATATGCCACATACTCATCAATCACTTAGATCACAATATTCACACAAGCACACACTTAACCTTATAGATTCTAATTCAAGCAATTTATCACGAAAATTCCTAGGGTGGGTGTGGGTTATTACAGCCCTTCTCCATATTTCTTACAAGGTGGAGGGCTAAAGCTACTCAAATGGTAAGCAGACTAATAGAGCAAGAATGAGTAGACATCCTTGTCAAAAACCTACTTCTAACCTACCAAGACCACTTGTTAACCCAATGCCTACCCATTTTCAAAGCCTTGGTTGCAACTACATTAAAGGTTGAAGATTGCATCCAAAGTGCATCATTTCAACCTAAATTCCCCACCACCAACCTGAACAATAATAAAGAACCTGAGCCTAATTCAACCCTATTTTACCTTAGTCCTAAGTAGCATGACATGAAAGAGTTCAAGTCAAGTTAATCTAACTTATTTGGGATTGAATTCTAATTTTGAGTTTGAATTTGAGTCTAGATCTCAAAGTTTGAGTCTAAATTTGAGTATGAGTCTATCATTTTATTTTCTTTTTGTCAATCATGTCAATCTCCTTTTGTTATTTTGTAATAAAATTTTCCATTGTAATAAAACATCCACATTTCTTTTTATTTGTGCACTTGTCTTTCTTTGTTTAAACAAGGGTGAGCTTTGAAAGAAAAGAAAAAGAAAAGAAAAGAGAAAAAAAGGAAAAAAAGAAGAGAAAAAGAAAGAATAAAAAAAAAAAGAGAAAGAGAAAAAGAGAAATGAATAGTCAATTAAATCCACCACAGCAAGCATATGTTTGGAATTGAGGTGCCGTCAATAATTGCTTTGCCAGCTCCTAACCAAAGAAGGTAAAGAAATAGACCTCTCATCAAATAGTTAAAGCACAAAATCAAATGATACACCTCAATAAGAGGCCACAAGTCTATTAAATCCAAAATTCAAAGGTTAAAGCCCCTTAAAGTGAAGAAAAGTAGCAAATCGTGGTGGAATATTTTCTCCCAAATTTCATTAATCCATGCTTGCTAATTTGAAAACCCGAAAAGGTAGCTTAAGCAAATGTTAGAGCTAAGAAAAGAGAGAGAGAGAAAGAGAGAGAGAGCTCATCCCAATCTTCTTCCTTTAAGTCCAAAATTGTCTTTAATCAATCCATCTCGTCTCATGTCTTCAAAGTTATCCTTCCTTATTAGAGGCTCATTCTCTAAAATGATATTGTCTTTTATGCCCTTATCTCATAGTGGGGGCATATCCTTCTAGGTCATCATCATCTTTTGTTAATCCGTCTCGTTGCTTAGCTCAAAGAGCTTAGACATATTCTCTCACATTGTTAGTTTATCATGTTCCTATCTCTCATTGGGAGCATGATTCCTAAGTTGTCTTTTCTCACTAGTCTTTTAACCACTCCTTAATGCACTTCCTTTCAACTAGTATATCATGTACGTTCAAACTAATAGAGTGTCACCCCAAATGTCTCTTCAGTCTTAAAATGACAAGATTAGCTTGGCTTGTTCTTTTCCATGAATCGTGCTACAAATACAAAATCATACAACCTCAAAAGGTACCATTCTATCCTTTCAAGCTCTAGCCTCATACCATCCTTTTCTTGGTAAAGTCTCATCATCTTCTAAGGGCCAAGCCTATGGGTAGAACAAAGATCTTAATTTTTTCAAGACTCATCACCCTTAACCCAGCTTTCTTTAGCAAAACCAAAATCAAATCATGTCTTGCAAAGCTTAAGAAGGGCTTGAAACACTCAAGTCATTCCATGTCTCATTGGGAAAATCTAATCATCCTTGAAAAGACCAAGCCTCTTTGGAAAATTACATCACCTATAACGTCTAATTCAGTCAAGGCCTGCCAACCATATGATGGGTAAGAAAATCTAATACAACTATGACAAAGGGCAAGCCTTTATCAATGAGCTTGTGGCATCCTTATAACCAAAACCTATAGCATTATACTTGAGATAAAGCCAACCATCCTCCAAAGAGGTCCAAAGCACCCTTATAGAAAAGCCTCAAACAAAAAAGCCTTCACCATTAAGCCCAAACCAAGAAGCCTTCACTATGAAGCCCCAAACTAAGAAGCCTTCATCATGAAGCCTGATAAGTACTTAACTGACTACACTTTACCCCTTGTTTTTAATATATTTTATCCTTAAATTGAGTTTGATTTATTTCTTTAGTGCTTTTCCGGAGTTATTTTAATTAACCCGGTGCCAAATGATGCCATGAACCAAATGTGACTTAAAATCGTGAAAGATCCAATCTAAAATCCTGACTTTTGGAAGAAGATGGGCAGACACCACTGAAATCCTAGTTGAGATTCCACCTGTGTGGGCAGACACCACTGAAATTCCAGCTGAGATTTCACCCATGTGGATAGATACCACTGAAATCCCACTTGAGATTCCAACCATGTGATAAGAGCAAATTAGAAAAAACATCCAGTAGCCTCCCACGGGTGGAGCCACCATTGAGGTTTCACCCGTGGGCCCTTGGCGTCGTAGCCACCACTGGAACCCAGTGGTGGCTCCAGTGGTGGGAGGTTAAAATTCAGCAATATAAATCAGATCAGATAGTATTTTAAGAGGGAGCCACCACATAGCAAAAATAGAGATTTAAGAGGGTTGGCTAAGCCTTAGAGTCATGAGAAAGGCTTAAAGGCTAGAGATATTGATGATGTAATTGAATCAAAGATCAAGATCCAAGTGGAAGTGGAAGAATGAAGAGAAGATTTCAAAGAACATCCTCAAGGTCTGTTTGAGATTTCTTCCTCTTTTATTTTTTGCATCTTTGTTCTTCAATTTTAATATGAACTAATTATATTTGTAATGAATCCTAGTTTTGATTGTATAGATTGAAGGATTTAAACTTTAATCAATTCATCTTTGGTTGTTTTATTTTAGCAATTGCTAGCTTGTTGATTGGATATTGTTTCTATATTGGACGAGTAGAGATACCTTGATATAGATAGATCACTCATGGGAATAGAGAGTTGATTAGAGTGCTAGAGATAAACCTACAAGACTTCTTTAGATGTTAATCTCTTGAACTTAATGCTGCTCCTATTTGATTATAGGTTGAGAAGAGATTCCCCTGTAATACTTAGGAAGTTAGGGATTTAATCACTTCAGAAAGGTTTTTGTCTAATTTAGTAAGAGTCCAATTCAACCCACTGTTTGATGTACATGAGAAACTAGGGGTATTTATATCTAGATTAGCTTTGCCTAGATTATTTCCATCAATATCATTTAGTTGCTTTCTTTTATTAACTTAGTTAATTTAGCTTATTTCAATCAATCTACATCTTGATCAACTAGACAATAATCGAAGTTAGCACTAGTACTTATACTCTATCCTTGTGGAGACGATACTCATATACTCACTACTTTATTACTGGATAAGACTTGTGCACTTGTAGTTTGCTAGTGTGCATTTTGGCACATCAAGCTTTTGGCGCCGTTGCCAGAGATAGTTTTATAATGTTAGCAATATTAATAGAGATTATTGATCTAGTTTTTATTTTTATATTTTTGTATTTGTTTTTGTTTTTGCTTTCCTTGTTTTATTTGTTTTCTTTTTACTATTTTATTTGTTTTTCTATTTTATGTTTTTGTTTTGTTTTAAGTTTGTGTTTCCAAAAAAAAAAAAAAGAAAAAGAAAAATTTAAATTTCTCCATGGCTGCTCGGAACTATCAGGATTGGAATTTTTACCTGAATACAGAATGGGGATACCAGGGAAATCAGTATTACGATCATGGATATTTTTATCAAACTAATTTCCCAGAGGAATATGTAGGGGAAGCACCAATAAAGAAGTCATCCCTTGAACTTGCATTAGAAAGATTCATGGCATCTACGAAGAATTTGACTAAGGAAGTGGAGAGCAGCAGAAACCATACATTGGAAGCTGATCTCCCAACTTAGTTTGAAGTGGATGCTACATTGGAGAATGATGAGCATGCATAAAAGGAGTAGAGGTTGAAAGAGATGTTTATGACTTTAGTGAAAGCTACAGAGAAAAGATTTCAGAGCATCGAGATAGCTCTGGAACACCAATAGACTTCTCTTCATAATCTAGAGAATTTTGCTAGGCAAATTTTGAAACTACTAAGTGAGAGACCTGAAGGCAATTTGCCCAGTGAAGCCAAAGCCATTCTGGAAGAGCAATAAAAGACCATTGCCATCAATTAGTTTTGGGATGATGAAAATGAAGAAGACGAGAATGGTGAGGCAAATTTGGGAATGCTACACAAAGAAGTTGACAAGGATGATTACTTAAGTGAGTAAAACCAATTCCAGCAATGGGGCATGAATGGAGTGGAATCTAGTGTTAAAGAACTCTCTTTTGTTGATGGTGAGTTATGGGAAAGCATGGAGGGAGAAGCTATTCATGTTGAAAATCACACCTCCCTTATTTTTCTAGCCCTCCCACTTTTTGAAGAGCATGATAATAACCCACTCACAACCACGACACCCACCCTTCCTTTACCCCAATTTCTATCAAATGAACACCTAGCCACACATGATCCCACACCTTTGCCATCTTTCTTTAAGTGTGTATTTGTTAGAGAATTAAGTATGTGGCCAGTACTTATAGTCTCTAAATTTTCTTTGGAGAGGGAAATCTAGTTTGTGGAGGTGTTAAAGCAAAAGGTTAGTGAATTTGGGTGGAGCATCTTGGAAGTGCAAGAGGCGGCTGCCATTGGCAATATACATGCTTTCTTTGGTGCCAAAGCTAAAATCCCTGCATTTAATTTATGGGTAAGACTGTTCGATGATGGTTCTAAACCTAGCAAGCTTCAGTTTGCATGCCATGAAGAACCAAAAATAATTTTTATTGCTGACAAAAGGCTATGCAAAGGCCATAACCTTTGCATATTCTTCTTTATCTTAATTTATGGGGTAGACAGCACAAAGAATCCTCCATGCCACTGGTAGAGGATGAAAAATAATAATGTCCAGCTAATACGATGTTAAAGAAGCGTTGAATGGGAGGCAACCCATTGATGGTTTTTGTTTTTATGTTTATTATTTCTCTTTTCTTTTTATTTCCTTTCCATTTTATTTTGTTTTTATTTTTGTTTTAAATTGAATGGATCTTACTTTGGTTGTAGTTCAATATTTCTATGTGTAGAAACAATGATTAGGGAAAACTCTAACTATAAGGAACACCGCACACGATTCTTGTGGTACATCATTCAGGGCAGTTAATTCTCTCTTTTACTTTTTCATTTTCCTTATTTATAACACATTGGGGACAATGTGTTACTTAAGTGTGGGGGAGAGGCATATTATTATGTGCTATCTTTTATTGAACCTTGCAATTGAGTGAATTGAATTATAGTGATAGTTTGATTTGAAATTAACTCTCTCTAGTGATTAATTGGTCTAATTTTGCTATGTCAATGACTTGTTGCAATGTGGATTGAATATGGTGGTCATGATTAGGAAATTAAATTTTTGCAAATCTTTTTGCCTGAAATTTGAAACTTTAGTTACACTTTTTGATCCTATTTTATTCCACTATTACTTTTGTTCTAGTTTAGTAGAAATGCATAATACCTTAGGTGGCTTGACTATTTTTCTTGAAAAAAAAAAGAAATAAGTATATAAAAACAAGATTATGTAAAGGAGCTTTGAAAATGTTTACATATGCCTCTATTCTTGACTCTTTAAACATAAGGGGTTAAGAATATAAATAGTGCTAGTAGCCATTTGAATGTGTGATTCTAGTTGAGTAACTAGGGGCCGGCACCACAAGTGTTTGCATTCACGTAAAAAGACTATGATGACAATTCAAACAAGTCAGGCTCCTTAGTTAATTAAAAAGAAAACATGAATTGAAATGTGTGAGGCTTTGCCCGAGCACCGATCCGATCCGCTAAAGGGAATCGAAATGCTCATTTGGGAAGGAACTTACGAGGAAGCCCTTGGGCTTATTTTTGATAGATTTGAAAATTATTTTTAGGAGTTGCCACCTTAATTTATTTTTATTTGGAAAAATATAAGGAAAAAACCCATTTGACTCCAATTATTACCCAAAGGAAAAAGATCACTAGCTTTGAAACCAAAGAGGACTTAGGGATTAGGTTTTCGGTTTATTCTAACAAAACAAGTTTAGCCAAGTAATATAAAAGTAACTTAAAATATATTTCATGAACAATTTATAATATGCTTGATCATTGATTCTACATGTCCAATAATAAATACAAGTAATAGTCCAAAAGAAAGTTTACAAATAAAATTCCAAACATAGGGGATAACTCCTCTAGCCCTTATGGGTTCTAGGGAAGTCACACATTCTCCAAACTAATCCTAATAATAAAGCAAAGAAACAAACACAAAAGTAAGTGAAGAAAGTGATAGGGAAGAGAGTTGGTTAGTTTTAAATTGGATTCGATGCTTGAACCAAGCATGCCTACGTATCCCTTTGAATGGGAATCAGAACCCACGCAGTTCTCCTATCTTACGAAGGGGTTAGTTTAGCCTAGCCACTTTGTCATGTTTTGATTGATTGATTAAAAAAGGGTTGAGTTAATTAATTAATTTAATTGATTATCGAGTTGATTAGCTAGAAACCTAGATGAATCAATTTAATTAACTAACTAAAAGAGATAATGAAATTAAGGGAAAAGAAGCTTACCTCAGATGGCGGGCGACGGCTGGCTTTAGACGACAGGTGGTGGTTGGATTTAGACAGCAGGTGGTGGGTGGCGGCTAGCTTAGGATGGCGGATGGTAGGTGGCAGCTAGCCTTGGAGGGCGGCAAATGCGAGCGTTGGGCAAGAGACTCGCCTCGAACAGGCGAGCGGCGAAAAGCCTTAAACTAGTTGGGTAGGAATCAAGGAGAAACCCTCCAACTTGCTTTGCGAAGCAAGGAGCAAATGCAAAGCATTTTGCTTGAATTTATTACTTTTCAAGCTCTAGAAGTTGGTGTTTTGAAGTGTGGGGAGGCCCTTTATATATAGGAGGAGGTTTGGAGCATAGAAATTGTTCAAATATGATGTGGGATTGCAAAAAATCAGAATTTTACTAGAGTTACGGCATAGGGCTTTGCGGTGCCGCAGAGGTCTTTGCGGTAGTGCCGAATAGCCCTTTGCAATTCCATAGAGGGCTTTGCAATAGTGTCACAGGCCTCTATGGTAATGGGCCCCGCTTTCACCTATTTCGCCCGTTTTCACCCGTTCTTGTTCATTTTTCATCCATTTTACATTATTCCAATTGCGTTATACTCGTTACTCAGTCTTGGATGATTTGAAAGGGTTTAATGCCAAAAATAAATAATTTAGTTTTTCCATTTTGAGAGTTTTTGGCTTTTGAAGGTTTATTTATTGAGCCCAAGTGCTTTTAAGGTTTAAATGCATACTATAAGGTGCAAAATTAAAGGTTCACAAAATGCATAATCAATGAAAAGTTAAGTGAGTAGTCAAGCACCTATGGGAAAAATTCTTATAAATCTACTTTGCTTGAACTTTTGTCTCTATGGAATTATTTGCTCAAACTTGTAACTTTAAAATTTAGGTTTCAGATTTTTGAGATTTGTTTTAGAGATTTTTTGATTTGGCTACCATGTTTGAGCCTTGTTGATTTCAAGTTGTTGTAAATCTTTTTGAATTTCTTTTACTAGAGAGGGTAGATTTTATTTCTTACTGTTGTTATGATTTAATTTGCTTGAGGACAAGCAAATGCTCAAGTGTGGGGGAATTTGATAAGTATTTAATTGACTACACTTTACCCCTTGTTTTTAATATATTTTATCCTTAAATTGAGTTTGATTTGTTTCTTTAGTGCTTTTCTAGAGTTATTTTAGTTAGCCCGGTGCCAAATGATGCCATGAACCAAATGTGACTCAAAATGGTGAAAGATCCAAGCCAAAATGCTGACTTTTAGAAGAAGATGGGTAGACACCACTGAAATCCCAGCTAAGATTCCACCCGTGTGGGCAGACACCACTGAAATCCCAGCTGAGATTTCACCCGTGTGGATAGACACCACTGAAATCCCACCTAGGATTCCACCCATGTGATAAGAGCAAATTAGAAAAAACATCTAGTAGCCTCCCACGGGTGGAGCCACCACTGAGGTTTCACTCATGGGCCCTTGGCGTCGTAGCCACTAATGGAATCCTAGTGGTGGCTCCGATGGTGGGAGGTTAAAATTTAGCAATATAAATCAGATTAGACAGCATTTTAAGAGGGAGTCGCCACAGAGCAAAAATAGAGATTTAAGAGAGTTGGCTAAGCCCTAGAGTCATGGGAAAGGCTTGAAGGCTAGAGATATTGATGATTTAATTGAATTAAAGATCAAAATCCAAGTGGAAGTGGAAGATTAAAGAGAAGATTTCAAAGAACAACTTCAAGATCTGTTTGAGATTTCTTCCTCTTTTATTTTCTGCATCTTTGTTCTTCAATTTTAATATAAACTAATTATATTTGTAATGAATCCTAGTTTTGATTGTATAGATTGAAGGATTTAAACTTTACTCAATTCATCTTTGGTTGTTTTATTTTCATAATGAATCTTATTATTCTAATTAGCAATTGCTAGCTTGTTGATTGGATATTGTTTCTATATTGGACGAGTAGAGATACCCTGATATAGATAGATCACTCATGGAAATAAAGAGTTGATTAGGGTGCTAGAGATAGACCTACAAGACTTCTTTGGATGTTAATCTCTTAAACTTAATGCTGCTCCTATTTGATTATAGGTTGAGAAGAGATTCCCCTATAATACGTAGGAAGTTAGGGATTTAATCACTTGAGAAAGATTTTTATCTAATTTAGTGAGAGTCCAATTCAATCCATTGTTTGATGTACATGAGAAACTAGGGGTATTTATATCTAGATTAGCTTTGCCTAGATTATTTCCATGTACATGAGAAACTAGGGGTATTTATATCTAGATTAGCTTTGCCTAGATTATTTCCATCAATATTATTTACTTGCTTTCTTTTATTAGCTTAGTCAATTTAGCTTATTTCGATCAATCTACATTTTGATCAACTAGACAATAATCGAAGTTTGCACTAGTACTTATACACTATCCTCATGGAGACGATACTCATATACTCACTACTTTATTACTTGATAATGATTTATGCACTTGCAGTTTGTTAGTGTGCGTTTTGGTACATCAAAGCCCAAACTAGAAAGCCCAAACCAAGAAGCCTAAACTAAAAAGCCTTCACCATGAAGCCCAAACCAAGAAACCTTCACTATGAGGCCTAAATCAAAAAGCCTTTACCATGAAACCCAAACCAAAATCCTTCACCATGAAGCCCAAGCTTGAAAGCTTTCACCATGAAGCCCATTCCCAAAAGGCCTTCATTTATAAAGACCATAATCTCCTCTAAGACCAAATCTGACCAAGTCTTCCTGAGTTGGTTTCCTAGCTTGACCTTTCCTCTAAGCCAAACCCGACCGAGCCTAAGGAAAAATTTTATTGAGCCTTCTAAATGATCTCCCCAAATGCCTTAACCTGACTAAGCCTTCTAAACATGACCGAGCCTAAGGAAAAACTTGACTGAGCCTTCCAAATGAACTCTTAAAGGTCAAACTCTCCAATCCAGCCTCAAACCAAATTTTCTCCAAAGTTAGACTTCTCTAAGCCTTTTAAATTGAACAACTCGATCTTTTCCAAGACTACACCTTGCTTGACTTCCCAAAATGACTTCTTCCTATGTCAAACTGATAGCCATTGACCAATTAGCCTCACAATTGATATGCCCATTTTCACTATAGAGCTAGCCAATTAACTAAAAACTAAATGGCCAAACCGCTTTCCTTTCTCATCCTAAAGTCGGGGCACCTCCCTTCCAAATAATCACCTTCTGAATAGAGGCATCTTTCTCCCAAAGACCAATACTTTTATCAAGTTGACCCTTCATAGGTTCAAGGTATCCAATCATTGTATAATTATCCATCATTTTTGCATTTAACAAGCTCATGAATCAAAACAGATCGTCAAACTCCCTAAAGTAAGATAAATCATCAACCCAATTAATCTGAATCAATATCTTTCCAAAAATCAATCTCAAGATCACTATTTTTACCATTCCTACTAAACAGGATGGTCATCTTTTTGATCCTACTAGAAGGATCACCATCACTTTTCATTCATACTAGAAAGGACCATTACTTATACTGTTCCTACTAGACAGGACAATTATCTTTACCATTCCTACCAGAAAGGATGGTCATCTTTTTTATCCTACTAGAAAGGATCATCACTTTTCATTCCAACTAGAAGGGACCACTACTTTTACTATTCCTAACAGACAGGACAATTATCTTTACCATTCTTACTAGACAGGATGGTCATCTTTTTGATCCTACTAAACTGGATCATCACTTTTCATTCCAACCAGAAAGGACCATTACTTTTACTGTTCCTACTAGACAAGATAGTTATCTTTACCATTCCTCCTAGACAAGATGGTCATTTTTTTTATCCTACCAAACAAGATCCTCACTTTTCATTCCTACCAAAAAAAATAATTACTTTTACTATTCCTACTAGACAGGATAGTTATCTTTACCATTCCTACCAGATAGGATGGTCATTCCTAGCAGACAGGATTACCACTTTATTGATTCCTACCAGACAGCCTTCTTTCCTAACATGATCATCATTCCTATCAGACAAGATCACCATTTTGTCGATTCCTACCAAACAAGGTCGCTTTCTTTCTTACTAGACAAGATTATCATTCCTACCATATAGGAACATCGCTTTTAGTTCCTACCAAAAAGGACAACAATCAAATGCTACTAGCTGAAAGATCTCCCAAATATACCAGGAGCATCTTCCTTGAAATTCAACTACACCTTTCATCTAAATGTCTAAACTTTGACCTAGATATTAATTTGGTTCCTTTTACCGTCTCTCATCCTCAGGTTCACTGTCATTAAAATCGCCTTTCAAATAAAGATAATCTGATGAGGGGGCAGTTGTGAAACCTTAACTTTGCACCTTCTAGTATATTTTGAACTTTAAAAGCACTTAGGCTTGGTAAGCAAACCTGTAGAAGCCAAAAACTCTCAAAACATAAAAAAAATCAAAATATTTCTTTTTGACATTTGAACCTTTTCAAATAATCTAAGATTGAGTACGAATACAATGCAAGTGGATTGTGGGAAATGAACGAGAAACGAGCGAGAATGGACAAAAATGGGAAAAGCAGGTGAATTAGTGTCGTTGTCGTATATGCCGCAAAGTACTCTACAGTGCCACTGAGCCTTCTACGGCACTGCTATAGAGGCCTTTGAGGTGACATAGAGGCTTATGTGGCGCTCTGAGCTTGTTTATGTTTCCCACATTGGAAATTAGCATTTTCTATGCTTCAACCCTCCCTCTATATATAGATGGCCTCTCTACACTTCAAGATACTAACTTTCAGAGCTTGAAAATCATTAATTTCAAGCAAACTGCTTTGCATTTGCTCTTTGCTTTGCAAAGTAAGTTGGGGGTTTCTCCTTGATTCCTACTTAACTAATTAAAGGCTTTCCACTTGCTTATCCGAGGCAGGTCTATTGCCCAAGGCTTGCTTCTCTAGTTTGAGGCTAGTCATCACCCACTGTGAACCTTTAAATTTGTACCCTTAGGATCTGACTGCAGCTTGACACTTGTTAAGATTCATGCGCTATGCATATAACGGTCCCATAGCTGGTTAACAGGCAAAGGTCAAGGGGGCAGCACCTCATTGGAAAAAACATTTCTTGAAACTTGCACCTTCAGATGATTATCACTTGATTACAAACCTATAGAATAAAAGTAGGCTCAAAATGGATCAAAAACGGATAAGAACAGGCTGAAAAATAAACTGCGGCAACCTGTGGGCCTACAGCGGTAACTTGTAGCTGGCTGTGGTTACCGCAGCTGCCTTTGAGGTTAGTGCAGAGGTCCCTGTAGTTATCATAGAGATCCCTATGGTAGCCAATTGGCTACCATAGCCAGCCCTACAATAACCACAAAGGGCTCTGTGGTTACCACAGTTGACAACTTAGTTACTGTAGCGTGCCCCTTTCAAAATCCTACCCGGAAACTGTGAATTTTTTGCCCTAAACTCCTCCTATAAATTCCTTGCACCTCATAACAACAAAAACACATAATTATATACTTCTATGCTCTCTTTAAAGATTTCCAAACCCTATTTCTAAGCTTTCCAATCATCAAAACCCTTTTTCTAAACCTCCAAATCTCTAAAATTTCATTCCAAAACCTCCTCCATCACATAACACCTTATTCATAAGCTTCCCAATCATCTCAAAACCCTATTCACAAGCCTCCTAATCACCTCAAGTTCTATTCTTAATCTTCTTAATAAAAAAAAAAAAAAGGTTCAATTCAAGCCATTTCTTTCAAAAGAGAATTCACGGTATTCAAGCAAAGGTGATCCTAAGTCTTTCCTTGAAAAAAAAGAGTTCATACTATTCAAGAATCCTTCCAAAAGGAGTGCTCGTGATATTACTAGGCTAAGGTGAAACTTAGATCTGGTGCCAAGCTCGCTCCTTACGTTCCTCGCTGACGGAAGTCAAAGGTAAAAGTTCTTTCCTTTTCCTTTTCAATTTCAATTTCATGATCTAAATATGAAAAGATCTAATTTTTGCTAATTAAAATCTGACCTAATTAACAAATCCCTCAAGCCCTTAAAATCAATCAAAACATAATAACAAAGGCAATGACTTAAAAACACCTCCATTACAAGAAGGAAGAACTGCGTGGGGTTTGATTCCCATTCAAAGGGATATGCAGGCTTGCCGTCTCTAAGGCATTCAACTCCGTTAAAATTAACAACTTCTTCTCTCTATCACCTTCTTCACATAGTTTAGGATTGAAATTACTTTTCTTAAATAAAAGTCAAAATTTTAATTCTTTTTATGATAATTGTTTTAATACTTTCTTTCTTATTTTAGTTGTTTAGATTATATTTGGAGAATGTGTGCTTTTCCTATAACCTATAAGGGCTAGAGGAAAGATCCCCTGATTTTGATATTTTGACTTGTAATAGTTTTAAGTGGTTTTCCTTTACTTTGCATGTTTTGTAATTATCATTATCTCATATTGCCATGCATTGCACGAGTAATATTTTTTTCATACATCATATCATATTTGTTCATGCATACATAAAAACTTCTTTTCAAAAGCTATTTCGTATTTAAGCCAAACTAAATTTTTTGTATTGTTTTAACCAAAACCTAGTCCCTGAACTCTCTTTGGTCATTCAAGGACTAGTGCTTTTCCTTGGGTTAAATGGTATAATTTTGGAGTCAATCAAATTGGATTTTTCCTTTAATTTTTCCAACTAAAATAAACAAAATTAAAGCAGTGACTCCTTTTGCAACTTACAAAATACAAATTTTCTAAACTTGTAGCGGGTTCCAATTATGATGTTTGTCCCAAATGGGCATTTTCGATTCCCCTTTAGCGAATCAGACCGGGTGCTCGGGTGAGGCCTGACAGCTGGTAACTCCGCTGGGCACTTCAAAATCTTTTTTCAAAATGAAAGATGAAAGTGGACTACTCTTGGTAAAACAAGAAGTTTGGCTTTTATTACAAAATGGCTTTTTCATGCATCACTACATTGGGCTCCTTGTCCAAAACACTAGTTTCTTAAGAAAACAAAGGATAGAAAGTGATGTCAAGTGGGCAACCTTTCTTAAGTCTGCTTGCCGATAGTGAAATCATCCAATCCATGATGTATCATTTAATCCTTTTAGAGGTGTAATGAGTATGCACGCACCGTTTGACCCACGTGAGGCTCCTTGACTCACATGTGGTTGGGTATATCACATCTCTAGTGTGATGGGTTCCTTTCAAACCATCTTTACCCTTTTCATATAATGACCCATAGAACCTTCCTTTAGGATTGTATGAACCATAATACTAAACTTGGTATTTCATGAAACCTTTTTCAATCATTCATTCATACATGTATGCATAGATTGAACCTTGTGAAGAGTCTAAAACCTATCCAAACACCTGCACACCTAAAACCCATGGTCAAAACCCAAAACCCATGATACACCTAAACCCATAATCAAAACACAAAATCCATGGTCCACCTAAACTCATGGTCAAAACCCAAAACTCATGGTTCACCTAAACCCATAGTCCGGTCCTACCCACACCCATGTTCAACTCATGGTAAAAATAAATCCATATATGGTACCCTCATCCTTATCCATAATCCTTATCCAAGCTAAACACTGACCTAGCTCTATTTTTTATAACCGTTACCCAAGCTAAACACTGGCTAGCTTTCATCCTTCACAATTCTTACCTAAACTAAACACTAACCTACCTTTCATCCTTCACCCAAGCTAAACATTAACCTAGCTTTCATCTTTCACAACTTTTACCCAAATTAAACACTGACCTAGCTTTCATCTTTCATAGTCCCTACCAAAGCTAAACACTGATCCATCTTCACTCTTATCCTTAATCATTATCCAAACTAACCGTTGACTTGGTTTCACCTTCAACATTACTATCCAAACCCATGCTTTTGTCTAAGTCCATGGTCCAGTCCACTATTGTCCAACTATCACCAAGCCCATGGTTCCTCCAACCTTTAAATTCATGGTACATCCATAACCCAATTGCAAAACCCATGGTCCCTCCATCCTTAAGCCCATACTACCACCCATAAATTGCAAATCCAATTACTTAAGGCTAAACTCTAACCTAGCCTTCCTAACTAAACTTTGGTTCATCAAAAACTAAAATCCAACCTAGCTACTCAAAGCTAAAAATCTAACCTAGCTACTTGAAAGCTAAAATCCGACCTAACTACTCGAAAGCTAAAATCCGACCTAGCCACCCAAAGCTAAAATCTGACCTAACCACCCAAAGCTAAAATCTAACCAAGCTCCCCTAGTTAAATACCTACCTAGCTAACATCACACATCTCTACCCTCCTTTTTACTCATACCTTGCCAACCTAGCCATAAGACACTATTGTTTATAAGCCCAACATCCTTGGCCCATTACTTTCAAAACCAATCCATTACCCCCAGATTGACAAATGCCTATAAGCCTACCCTAAGCCCAATACCTTTGGCTCAACACACTACCCTTGGCCCAATATGCTACCTTAAGCCCAATACCTTTGGCCCAATACAATACCCTAAACCTAATACCTTTGGTCCAACACACTACCTTAAGCTCAATACATTTGGCCCCAGCACAATACCTTAAACTTAATACCTTTGGCCCAATATACTATCTTATGTCCAATATCTTTGTTCAATCTAATACCTTAAGCTTGAGATCTTGACCTATGCAACATTAAGAAATCATCAAAAGCCCAAATGCAGTTAGCTTACAACATTAATGGGAGACTGTTTTTCATCAAAGTGTGCATGCCTATCTCATTGCTTTTTTTCCAAGCACTCACCTTATTCTTTGACTTGGTTTCAAAGGTACCAATGGCAAGCCTGACTGACATAGAAGCTCTAACCAACCTACTCAAGAGGCTAGAAGAGAACCTTTAAGCTATTCTTATCTCCACCCTAGATGCTTAATGAGCCAATTTCAATCAGTCTTTAGCTAGCCAACAATCTAGTTTTAATAATGCCCTAATCCATCTTACTTCTGCTTTCACTAATGCCTTGATTTTCCAATGCCAACTTATCATTAATGAAGTGAGAGGAATGTTGAACCAAGCTAAGCCCATCAATGCTACATCTACCATTAACATGACCCATAATTTTACATCTTCAATCTCAAACACCAATGCCATTCTAGCCTCAACCATGCCATCAGTCTTAGATACTAACCTTGCCTCTTCTTTGAATCCTTTTCAAAGCAAGGAAAACCCCACCTCTTCTACTATCAAAAGACATTTAAACCTCAATATTGATGTACTAGAGCAAACCCTCACAATGGAAAAAGGTTGCAAGAAGAGTAATACCTCCACTCCCCTTACCTCTACATAATGGAAGGATATGGCCACCTACACTCCCTTTGTTGATGTCGAGTGAGAGAGTATAGAGGTAACTGGCATGATTAGTAGGCGACCCTTGAAATCTCAACAAAGGGCTTTCACATATTTGGGAGTTCCATTAGCAATGGTTTATAAGAAGGCTTTGAAGGCAAGAATGGTAAAACCCTTGGAACCAAGAGTCCCTCCTAAGCCCTTACCAAAGAGCTACCATCCCAATGAGTATTGTGAATATCATCAAGGAGCGGGGCACCAAATCAATGCATTTAAAGCTTTGAGACATAGAATCCCATATCTGATTGATAGTGGAGATATCATCTCCTAAAGCAAGACCCAAGACCTTAAGTCAACCCTGAGTAGCATAATATGAAGGAGTTCAAGCCTAGCTAATCTAACCTATCTGAGGTGAAAATCCAAATCTAAGTCTGAGTCTAGGCCTAAGCTTGTTATTTTATTTTATTTTGTCAACCATATCAGTCCCTTTTTTTTTGTTATTTTATAATAAAGTTTCCTTTATAGTAATGCATCTATATTTTCTTTTCATTATTTATGCATTAACTTTCTTATCTTCCTTGATTGAGTCTGACACGAACGAGCTTAAAAAAAAAAAAGAAAAAAAGAAGAAGAAAAGAAAAGAAAATGAAGAAAAAAGGGGTAAAGATTAAATCCACCACAATTAGCATAGATCAAAATGTGGGGTGTCCTGATTCTCTCAAATCAATAAATGCTTCACAAGCTCCTAACCAAAGAAGGACCTCTCATCAAATAGTTGAAGCATAAGGAGTAAGTAAATGTAATTACCTATTGCACAATTGGCAGTACCATAGGGCTTCTGCGGCAATGCCATATAATGCTGTGTAGCCAATCTTATTTTTGCCTATTTCACCCGTTCTTGCTCATTTTTTGTCTATTTTTTGTGATTCCAGTTGTGTTGTATTCATTACTCAACCTTAGATGATTTGAAGGGGTTTAAATATTAAAGGGATATGTTTTGATTTTCCCAAATTTCCCATTTTGAAAGTTTTCAGTTTCTGGAAGTTTGTTTATTGAGTTTAAATGCTTTTAAAGTTCAAATGCATATTGGAGGTGAAAAATTAAGGGTTTATAGTAGGAAAGTTACTGAGGATACAGGTATCACTGATAATGAAGATGACCTTTTGTCCTTTATAGGTAGTTCTAATGGTGCTCCTCAGAAGGATCAAAAAGCTAAATCTGTGGTGGAAGGGACTTTTATGGTTGGAGGAATTCTCATCCTTTTTGGTTATACCACAGCTTCTATCACTCTTCCTTTTAGCTTTATGTCAAAAAAAGCTAAAGAAGAGGATGTAATTGAAATTATAATGGAGAAGAAGGAACAACAACATACAATACCTATTGAAGAAGAGGGAAGAAGCAACATTACCATTCAAGCTACTAATCCAAACAAACCAAAGAGAGTCATCTTCGATAAACCATCTATGCAAATGACCAAATGCATTAGGCTACTATATGTGAGAGCTTATATGAATGGGAGATCAATTGCTGGAATGATTATGGATAATGGGTTGATGGTAAATGTACTGCCATTCAGAATGTTAGGTGCTTTAGGAAGGATAAAAGATGACTTGAGAGAAATAGAGGTGACTATGTCTCCATTCACAAGGGAGGTACCTAAAACACTTAGAGTTCTACCTATGGAAATTACTATTGGTAGAAAAACTTCCCTTTCAACATTCTATGTTGTTAATTTTAATACTAGTTATAATATTTTACTAAGGAGAGATTAGATACATGCCAATTGGTTTATACTATCTTCCCTTTATCAATTTTTACTTTTTTGAAAAGGGGATGATGTAGAAGTTGTATGAGTAGATAGACAAACTTTCTCAGCTTTATGAGGCCTCACCCAAGCACCCAGTTCGATCAGCTAAAGGGAATTGAAAATGCCCATTTGGGAGAAACATCACAATTGGAATCCGCTATGATTTCAGAAAATTATATTTTGTAAGTTGTAATTAGCAAAAAGAGTCACCACTTTAATTTTATTTATTTTAGTTGGGAAAATTAAAGGAAAAACCCAATTTGTTTGACTCCAAAATTGTACCATTTATCCCTAGGAAAAGCATTAATTGTCAAATGACCAAAGAGGGCTCGGAGACTAGGTTTTGGTTAAAACAATACAAAAAATTAGTTTGGCTTAAATACAAAATAGCTTTTATAAAAAGAAGTTTTTATGTATGCATGAATAGATATAATATGATGCATGAAACAAATATTACTCGTGAAATGCATGGCAATATGAAATAATAACAATTACAAAATGCAAAAAGATAAGGGAGAAACTACTCAAAACTATTACAAGTCAAAATATCAAAATCAGGGTATCTTTCCTCTAGTCCTTATGAGTTCTAGGAAAAGCACACATTCCCCAAATATAATTTGAACAACTAAAGTAAGAAAAATAATAAAACAATTATAATAAAAAGAACTAAAATTTTGACTTTTATTTAAGAAAAAGAATTTCAATCTTAAGCTATGTGAAGAAGGTGATAGAGAGAAGATGTCACATCCCAACCTTATGAGATGCGATGGTCCTAAAATATGGAGAGACATAAGGTCACCCACGACTGTAAAAACCCATTAATATATAACAATTATGCCTAGGATCTTACCGAACCTCTTTCATTAACTCATTTAAAACATTTAGATAAATACCATAAATTGCGGAAGACTTAAAATAAATCATTACATATCAAATCCATAAGGAAAATAATATACATATATATATATATATATATATATATATATATATATATATATATATATATATATCCATAAGTATAAATCAACATTTCCGAAGCATCTAAAGACCAAACTTCACAAACATAGTATTATTGATAACTCGGACAAGGAATTCCCCAAGCAAAGTTGAATGCTTGAGCCATCACCTTGCCTCCTCACATTTGCTCACCTGGAACCATACAAGGTAAAAGGGGTGAGATAGAAGATCTCAATGAGTAAATGGAAAGGCACATACATTATCACATATTCCTTTGAAAGGAGACACATAGCTTATACACATAGTTCATGGTTTATAACTCATGAATCAGGTTGCAATTTAGCAAGGGTTCAATTGGGCAAGTTTGCAGAAATCACACTTATAACATGTAGAGAGTGAAGGCTATTGCTCTATCACTCAAACACATAGAAGAGAGGTGGCCTTCTACCAAATTCCAACTCCTACCACATAGAAACCATGAAGCTGATTAGGCCCCATGGCTAGAACCACCCCTTCTAGCTGAGGTGGATACACTACCCCTATCCATTGGGTTAAGACCGTGTGCATAGGTTTCGATGATTACCCATATCGGCACGAGGATTCTGCATAAAGGGTAAAGGTATCATAGCTAGAGCTATTGGTAAACACAATTAGCAATTTCACATAAGGCAACAATAACATGTATTTCAATAACAATAGTGGTTTAGATTTCAACAATGATACAACGATAGTGTAGTTCTAGAAAGAATACAAGTTAGGGTGTTAATCGCAAGAATTTCTCATTGGATAGCAAAATAGTTTTTAGACCAAATGTCCTTTGGCAACCCAAGCTTGACAAAGAAATCATATAATAATATTTAAGATAGAAAGAACTTGGGTTTCAAAGATCATAAAGGTTCACATAATAATATATCACATTCGTGTAACACAACAAAATGTTATTTACACTTATAACATGAATACGATGTTTACTCACCTTGGAGTTCCTTTGCTCCTAGTACACATAGTCCCTTTTGCACTTCTAAAGCTCCTCAACTCTAACATAATATTTGATTTAATGCTTAGTATTTATTTACTCATGATGCTCCTATCCCATAATTACCCATGTACGTATAGCATACACATACACTTAAAGTCCACACATAAGTGTACTCATCACTTGCACATAGCTCATTGACCTAATGGTCTTGCATACTTAGGCCTTATAGGTTCACATGAAAACACATTACAATCATATCAATACCTTTTTAAGGTCATCACAATATCATTACCTCAATATCAATTCACTTATCAATTATCTTAGTTCACTTTACACTTCCATACATGTCAACTTAACAATTAATCCTTCAAACATCATGCTTAACTCTTATGATCCCTTTCACTTCATTAATTCATAACCATATATTCATCATCAAGTCATCATGACATCTAGTTCCAAATTCCTTAATCACATTTGCATTCTAATCACAATACAGGGTTAAGATACCTTAAGTATACCTTAAGTATACCATAATGCATTTAAGCTCATCTAGGACCATACCTTCAATTAACATGCAATTTTATCATTTATTATACATTCATACTAGTCAATAATCATCAAAACACATCACATAAAATTTATAAACATTTGGACAAAATTGTTCATGTAGGCCGAATGCATCATTAAGGTAAAAACTAAATTCTTCTTCTTTTCGTGCTTTCCGTCTATTTCAAAAATATGTAAAAACATGGTTTGAACTAAGATTTTTC
The DNA here is from genome assembly GCA_947687605.1 of Reutealis trisperma. NCBI lineage: Eukaryota > Viridiplantae > Streptophyta > Magnoliopsida > Malpighiales > Euphorbiaceae > Reutealis > Reutealis trisperma. Next base: position 156,769 of record CANTUT010000557.1, read on the forward strand.
ATGTAAACATAACAAAAATCATTCTAGAATATAAATTCATAGGAATCGGTCACTATTGGTGTCATTAATATATAAAAATTCAACCTCTTGCATTATAGTGCACAAAACCATAAGTTTTCTTGTTTTCGGTATTTTCCGGTCATTTCAGAAATATGCAAACAGATTGTTTAAACCATTATTTTTCGTTCAATCATTGAAAACATCAATTTAGAACACATTCCTTCATGAATCGGCAGCCATAGGTAGGGTTTATACAAAAAAATTCCAAGTTCAAAGGCTTAGGTGAAAAATCATGAGTTTCCGCGCTTTGCGCGCATTCGTTTATTTCAGCGATAAACAGACACATGATTCAAATTATTATTTTTCATCTAAGCAAAACAAATATCATATTAGAACACCAATTCATACAAATCGGCAGCCATATATTCATGAAAGAATAAAATTTTCCAATTTACAAGTCCTAACGCGAAAACCTTGAATTCCTTTGTTTTTTGAAACTTTTCAGTCATCACAGAAATATGCAAAAATATTATTAATCCAATATTTTTCATCAAAACAAATCAAAAATCAGTTTAGAATGCATCCATGTACAAATTGCCCCCCCTTATGATGTTTATGCAATAAAAATGTGATTTTAAGTTATAGAATTTACCTTTGGAGAAATCTTGCGGAAAGAATTGTGTTTTCGGTAGAAAATAAATTTTCTCTCCCAAAAATTCACTCAAACAGAATTGAATATGTAGAAATCAGTAATCAAACAGTTCAAAATAATTTTTCCATAATTTATTTCATAGAAATCAGTTTAGAAATTGAAAGAGAATAAAAACTTATGATTACAGTCACAAATCACGAAACGGAAAGGTGTTTTCAATATTTCGGTAGAGAGAATTATTTTGAGAGCTTTTTCTACCAAAATACAAAAAGAATAAGAGAATGGCTGCTGGAAACCCTTTTTTAGCCGAAAATTAGAATATATATTAGGGTTGGAGTGGAATTTCCACTATTACCCTTAATGAACTAGGTTAGGAGAATTTTTGTATAGTGGGCTTTTAGGTATTTAGGCTTTTCCTTTAAAAAAATTAAGCTGAATGGAATTAAAATAAAAAGAATATTTTTCTTATTAATTCTGGAACATTTTTCTCAAAAATATTTATTTGAAAATATTTTAAAAATACCCATAAAATTATTTCATGCTTAAAAATTGTCTTATGCATGAAAATTCATTTTATTTAAAATAAATTTTTTTATGCAAATGCGCTTCATGTAAATCATTTATTTCACAATAGCAACACATATTATGCATATTAAAATTAATTTAATATGCCATATACTCATCAATCACTTAGATCACAAATTTTCACACATGCACACACACTTAACCTTATTAGTTATAAATCAAGCAATTATCACGAAAATTCCTAGGGTAGGTGTAGGTTGTTACAGAAGAAGTTGTTAATTTTAGTAGAGTTGAATGCCTTAGAGATGGAAAGCCTGCGTATCCCTTTGAATGGGAATCAAACCCTATGCAGTTCTTCCTTCTTGCGAAGGAGGGGTTTTTAAGTCATAGCCTTTGTTATCATGTTTTGATTGATTTTAAAGGGCTTAGGGATTTGTTAATTATTAGACCTACTATGGGTGACCCAAATTCAAAAGGATTAGTATAGGATGAGTAGGGTGTCGAACTCTGGGGAATTTGGGAATTTTGTATTAATTGGATAGTTACTAGGATGGATAGGCAAATATATTAAATAAGAGATTTAAAACTAACTATATGCTACTATACTAATATTGTGATTAAGGATGTTGATTAGATTGAATTACAAGTCAGAATTGATTTTAATAAGATGTGTTACATGCATGCAATGATTGAGAGTATGGTATACAATTCCTAAAAGCAACTCTCATTGTCAATTAGAAGTGTTTGATCTAGAGTCTATGAGCATTCTCATGTCATCATAGAGATAGAACAGAACCATAAATATTCATGCCAATACTATAATTCCCTTTAGAGTGGATTTGCTTGTCTCCAAGTGCTTATCCTATTCTCTAAGTAATGTTAATTGTTTTTCCATCAATTTATCCCAACTCTTTTTGTGAATAATTTGACTAACATGTTATACATGGTGATCAAGCACATACAACATTAATTAAACACACAATTAAAACTAAATCATACAAAGTGTATAAGAAATAGAATGATTAAAACCAATACTTTATTACAATTCAAAGATACCTAACTAGTGTATATTCATAGTGTAAATAACAAAGTTTAGATAAGAACACAAGATGAACATCAAGGAACAAAGATAAAAAGACAAGGGAAAGGAAACTTTGATGATGTTTTCTTCAATCCTTGCTCCAGAAATTTACTTTGAAGAAGTGTCCTTGAATGCTTACTTGAATGCCTTGGTGACTCTTCAATCTTATTCTAATTTTGAACACTTGAATTACACTCTAAATTACTAACTTAATATATGAATAATACTAACATCATATATCCAAAATTCTATAAAACACTCTTATTTATAAGTTTTTAGGTGTCCCAAGTCATGTCCATTGCAAAAAGGATCTTTTTGGGAAGTGTCTTGATGAAAAGGCACCATAACTACTTGAGACAAGCTGGGATGAGTCGGCACCATGTGGTTCTGTCACGACTCGACACCTATGGGCACGAGTTGGCACATGCTTGTCTTGGTCAATCCTTGCCAAACTTCTTCCTTTTTAAGCATAGAACCCTTGAACCTTTGATAGTTACCTAGATTGCTTAAAGAACACTTAAAAACAAGATTAAAAGCACCACTTTAAAGATAAAATATATGCATACAAACACAAAATTCAACTATTAATTGATTAGCTTAGATATACATATTTGCATCATATCAAATTCCTCCATACTTAAACCTTGCTTGCCCTTGAGCAAGAACAAAGAGGGAAAAGACAAAGAAATTACTTAATTTCTCTAAGACAACTATGAAACAATCTTGATTAAGCAATATTCAAGTTTATTTAAGGAATATATGGCTAATACATTGATGATATAGTTCTTAGTGTCCAACAATGGTAAAGGATGACAAATCTTATAGCATAAACTTTGAGCATTGTATAATTATCTCATCGCTATTGGTAACAAAGGTATTAATTATTTAGTCGAGGACCTAACCATGCTTTTCTAGTTAAAATGTCCATGCATTAAGTTAAGAATTCAATAGATTCAAGTAGCCTTCTTTGGGACAAGAGTAAGCACATGCAAGAATACAATAAATCTCATGGCATTTTTAGATACATAGTTTGCTTATTCTTTTTTTTCTTATTCATATAGTTAAATAAGGTATATCTTTCAAATCAAACGTGACTAAAGAGCAAACTCATTCGCACACGACTTACTCAATATACCTATTCAATAGACATACCATACACATATTTTGAATTGATTGCAACTAAGGAGCAAACTCATTCGCACACAACTTACTCGATATGCATAGTGTTTTTTTTTATTACAAACAAATATAGTTCTTTGAGTATCCTCATCCATTATTGACTAATGCAAAACTCATATTATGGTTATAGTTTCCTTTAGGCAACTTAAATCATGCAAATTCAAAGACTTAACTTATATCAATTTTGACAATTTAAGCAAAACTAGAAAATTGACTAGATAATTAGAAACCTTAGAAGCAATAAGAGTGAGATAAAAAGATAAAATCTTAACAAATAAAAAAGACTTAAGAATTTTACCAATTGGACATTATAAAAAATAATCATCAAATTTATATAGAAAATAGAATGAGAAAGCCTAATAAAAAATAACATGGAGAAACTCAAGTAAAAAAACAAAAATTCTTGATGCAAATTGTAAAATACTAAATTAAAAAAAACAACAAACATGTAAAATATATTAAAAATGCAGAAAATGAAAAATAAAAACAAAATAAAACATCAAAACAAAGTAAAAACAAACTTCAAACTTCAACATTTGATCCTTCCCCCATACTTGAAATTCACATTGTCCCCAATGTGAAGAAAAGTAAAGATGATGGAGAAGGGAAGAAAAACATACCTCATTGAGCATCGGGTGGGGCTGGTGAAGGAATGTCATACTCAAAGTAGCTAAAGAACTTACACAATTTATAGTCCATACCATATTGCGTGCGCTCCATCCTTTGGTTCCTAGCCTCCAAGGCAGAAAATTGACGTTGCATGCTCCTTTGGTTTGCCAAGATCTCCTCCAAAACTTAGTGATCACTAAGAGTGAAGCCACTTGCTTCTCCTTGAGTAGAGGATGATGGTGGCAATGCAAGTTGAATCATTGATTGGGCTCTTGGTGGTGGAACATCATCATCGGAGTCTTCATCCGAATTATAAATAGCGTGACGTAACCCCTTCCAACAAGATCATGTATGTGAAGATACAATTTCTCTACGTTTGATTTTAGAGAACTTGGCTCCTTCTTCATGTGAGTGAATGGGGAAGAAGGACTCATACATCAATGCAAGGTCTTCCTCTTGGTGTTCTTCTTGGGGCCTTGAAGAAGTTGATCCTTTTGTCTTGCCCATACTTGTGTTTAGAGAATAAAGAAGAAAAACACAAAAAAAAAAAAATTCTGCAACTATGAGTGAATATAGTGTAGTGTGTGAATGATGAATGAAGAAAATGATGTTTAAATAGAAGAAAGAATTATTAAATATTAGGATTTGTGTTTTGAAAATATGAAAAGAAAGAGAAGGGGAATGGTGTTGTAACGGTTAGGGTTATATAGGTGTGTAAGAGTGTGATGTGAAAAGTCATATATGTTGGGAAGAGGTGTGATTCTTTTTGGAAAAGATACAACTTTTCATTGATTTGTTTTGGGAAAAGAGTGTTGAATAAGTTAGTTTTTGACCAAAAATAAGAATAAAATAAATTGCAGTTGAATTAGGAATGAAAAAGAAAAAAAGGAATTGGTGTAAAAACTCAAAAATTTGAGTATTCCAAAATCTGTTAATTGTAATGAGTCGGCACCATAGGGCACGACTCGGCCTAGATGCATTCTATCATGAGTCGGCACCTATGGGCATGACTCGGCATAGACTCAGTTTTAAAAATTTTATTTCTTTTCTTCCTTTTTATATATACCATGTGTATGTGTTATAAAATCAATATTAAACATCAAAACTTAAACATTATATTAAATAAACATGAAATTCAAAAATAAACAAACATAAAACTTTAAAATAAATAAACATACTATGTAGTAGATGAATATACTATTAAGTAGAGAGGGTTACCGACCTTGATTGTTCTAATGGTGCACCAATAAAGTAAGGTTTAAGACGATGGCCATTTACCTTGAAAGATTCGCCTTTGTCATTAGCAATCTCAATAGTTCCATATGGATGGACTTTAATAATTTTAAAAGGTCTAGACCATCTTGATTTTAGTTTTCTAGGAAATAGTCTTAACCTTGAATTATAGAGTAAAACAAGCTCACCTTCTTGGAAATCCCTATTAAGAATGTTATTATCATGCCATAACTTAGTATGATCTTTATATAACTTTGCATTCTCATATGCATTTAACCTTAGTTCTTCTAGTTCATTGAGTTGCAAAAGTCTTTTCTTACCTACTTTGTCCATATCAAAGTTCAAAGCCCTAGTTGCCCAATATGCTTTATGTTCAAGTTCAATGGGCAAATGACGAGATTTACCATAGAATAATTGATATGGGGTAAGGCCAATGGAAATTTTAAAAGCAGTTCTATATGCCCATAAGGCATCATTTAGCTTTAATGCCCAATCTTTCCTAGAAGAAGAAACAGTCTTCTATAGAATCCACTTAATTTCCCTATTGCTTACCTCAACTTGTCCACTTGTTTGTGGATGGTAAGGAGTAGCTATTTTATGAGTAACTCCATACTTTTTAAGTAGACTTTCTATGATATTATTACAGAAATGGGAACCTCCATCACTTATCAAAGCTCTTGGAGTGCCAAACCTAGGAAAAATTACTTTTTTAAGCATTTTCTTGACTACCTTAGCATCATTAGTAATAGTAGGTATTGCTTCAACCCATTTAGACATATAGTCTACCATAACTAAGATGTATTTATAACCTGAAGAACTAGGGAAAGGACCATAAAGTCCATACCCCATACATCAAAAAGTTCTACCTCAAGAATGCCATTTAAAGGCATCTCATTTCTCCTAGATATATTACCCATTCTTTGACATCTATCATATGTAAGGATAAATTCTCTAGCATCTTTGAATAAAGTAGGCCACCAAAAACCACATTGTAATACCCTAGAAGCTATTTTTGTTGCACCAAAGTGTCCACCCACATCTAAAGAATGACAATGTTTCAAAACATCTTGAATCTCACCTTGAGGAATGCATCTCCTTATTATCCCATCTGCACATCTTTTATAAAGCAAAGGTTCTTCCCAATAATAAAATTTAGTATCGTGCAAAAATTTCTTTCTTTGCCTATAATCTAAACCATAAGGTAGAATACCACTTACCAGAAAGTTACCAATGTTAGCATACCATGGAATTTCTTACGATACAACATTAAACAAATGCTCACCTTGGAATGTGTCATGTATTGGTACTCCATCATCAAGCTTCCTCAAACCTTTTTTATCAAGTCTAGAGAGATGATCCGCCACAAGGTTTTCACTTCCTTTCTTGTCCCTTACTTCCCAATCAAACTCTTGGAGCATAAGAATCCACCTTAGTAGCCTAGGTTTAGCATCTTTTTTACTTAAGAGGTACTTTAAAGCAGCATGTTCAGAATATACAATTACCTTTTGACCTACCAAGTATGCTTTAAATTTATCAAATGTATAAACTATGGCTAGTAGTTCCTTCTCCGTAGTTGTATAGTTGATTTCTTGCATAGTAAATTACATAAGGCTTACCTTCCTTCCTTTGCCCAAGGACTGCTCCAACCGCGAAATGACTAGCATTGCACATAATTTCAAAAGGTTGCTCCTAATTAGGTGGCTGCAGAATCAGTGTGAATGTAAGACCTTTCTTTAGGGTCTTAAAAGCTTTATGACATGCTTCATTGAACTCAAAGGTAGCTTCCTTCGCAAGCAATTTGCACAATGGCTTGGCGATTTTGGAAAAATCCTTGATAAACTGTCTATAGAACCCGGTATGTCCTAAGAAACTTCGAATATCCTTAACACATTTGGGCTGTGGCAAATTTGTGATCACTTTAACCTTGGTTCTATCCACTTCAATACCCCTTATGGATACCATATGCCCTAGTATTATTCCTTCTTATGCCATAAAATGACACTTTTCCCAATTAAGTACTAGTCCATGCTCCTTACACTTGTCAAGAACTTTAGAGAGATTTTTTAGACAATTTTCAAAGTTAGTACCATAAACACTAAAATCATCCATAAAAACTTCAACGTAGTCATCTATCAAGTTACTAAAGATAGAAAACATGCATCTTTGAGATGTTGTAGGTGCATTGCATAAACCAAATGGCATGCGTCTAAATGCAAAAGTACCATAGGGACATGTAAAAATTGTTTTTGATTGGTCTTCAGGGTAGATAGGTATTTGATAAAAACCACTAAGACCATCCAAGTAACAAAAATAAGAATAATTTGCCAATTTTTCTAACACTTGGTCAAGAAATGGTAGTGAAAAATGATCTTTTTTAGTTACTTTATTCAACTTTCTATAGTCTATAGACATACGCCATCCAGTGATAGTCCTAGTAGGGATTAAATCATTTGATTCATTCTTAATAACAGTCAAGCCACCCTTTTTAGGGACAACTTGGACAGGACTTACTCACTTGCTATCGCTAATTGAGTATATGATACCATTATCAAGTAATTTTGTGACCTCTTTTCTTACCACTTCTTTAAGAGTTGGATTAAGTCTCCTTTGACCTTCAATGGAAGGCTTAGCATTATCTTCTAAGATTATCCTATGCATGCAAATATTAGGGCCAATACCTTTTAGGTCATTTAAAGAGTAACCAATGGACTCTCTTTGTTTAAGCAATACATTGCACAAAAGATTGATATTTTCTAAAGACAAAGATGAATTCACAATAAAAGGGAATTTAGATTCAGAATCAAGGAATGCATATTTCAAATTAGATGGTAAAGGCTTGAATTCTAGATTCATTTCTTTAGAAGAAGAAGAACTTTTATTATTATCTCTCTCTAAAGGTTCAAACCTAAAAAGTCTAAGAGAGTTATGATTTGATATTTGATTTATTTCTTCTTCTTGCCTTTGGTAAGGGTGAATAGGATCTTGACTCATACAATCATATTTAACTTCATCTATATACTCATCAATCAAATCAATAAAATCAATTCTATATACTCCTTCCATAGGATAGGATTTTATCATTTTAAACACGTCAAAATCCATGAATTCATTGTTTACCTCAAATATGATTTTACCTTTCTTCATGTCAATGATAGCACCTACCATTACCAAAAATGGTCTTCCAAACAAGATAGGGATCTCAAGGTCTTCCTCCATGTCTAGGACAATAAAATCTGCAGGAACTATAAATTTACCTACTTTTGTTGGCACATTCTCAAGAATGCCAATTGGATAGGTAATAGTATTGTTAGCCATCAAAAGACACATGTTAGTAGGCTTAAGTTCACCCAAATTAAGTTTTAAATAGATAGAATAAGGCATTAAACTGACATTAGCACCAATATCACATAAAGCTTTATCAAAATACTTACCTCCAATCATACAAGGGACAGTGAAGCATCCCAGATCTTTTTGCTTAGGAGGGGGCTTAGAAAACATGGCCTTTGACTCTTCTACTAAAGATACTAGACCATAGTCTTCTAGCTTGCTTTTATGGGAGACCATGTCTTTTAAAAATTTACCCCAAGCCAGCATATCCCTTATAGCATCTAAGAATGGAATAGTAAAAGTAATATCTTTAAGATACTTTAGGAATTTGCCAAATTGCTTATCTAGGTTCCTTCTTATGAACCTTTGAGGAAAGGGCAAGGTCTTAAGGTCTACTTTAGGATCATTGACCTTAGGTGGTATGATACTTTCATTTTTATTATTACCTTTAACCCTACTTTCTTGATTACTTTCTAAGTTTATTTCTTCATCACCTACTATATCATTTTTATTCTCAGTAGCAGTATTTTCAACTATCTTACCACTTCTTAGAGTAATTGCTTGGCAAGTCTCTCTTTGAACAAATTCCAGTTGACTAGGTAACTTACCTATCGGTTTAGGGTTAGAGGAAGAGGCTTGTTGGGCAATTTGAGTTTCTAAAATTCTGTTGTGAGTAGCAAGTTGATCAATTTTGGAGTTAATTTGTTTAAATTGCTCCTCACTTTGTTTATTAATAGATAGTTGTGTTCTCACAAACTGCTCTAGGAGGGTCTCTAAATTAGATTAAGGTGGTGTAGGAATATAAGGTTGCTTCATAGGAAAACCTAGTGGGTTGTTTAGTTTGAGATTTTGGTTAATATGTGGGTTCAATTGGGAGGATTGGTTAGACTAAGAAAAACTAGGATGGTTCTTCCATTGATGGTTGTATATGTTTGAGTTCATACCCATTCTTTGGTTATACCCCCCTTGGACATAATTTACCTCCTCATTTGAACTACATTGGGAATAAGGATGAGGACCTCCACATAGTTCATAAACAACATCAGTATTTTCAATAGAATTAATTTGAGTTTTACTTACCATTTTGGTGAGTGCATCTACCTTTGCTATTAGCAGGTTAATAGTGTCAAGTTCTAAGATACCTTTTGCTTTTGTCATGGTTGTCTCATCTCCCATGTATCCTTAGGATGCAAGTTCTTCAAGTAAAGTGACAGCTTCTCTTGCTATCTTATCCATCCATTTACCTCTAGATGTGGCATTAACTATGTTGCAATTCTCATTTGTCAATCCATTATAGAAAATTTGAGGAATCATCCAATCGGGCAATCCATAATGTGGGCATTGCCTTTGGAGTTCCTTAAATTTTTCCCAAAAAGTATAAATCTTCTCATTTGGATTTTGCTTGAAGGTGGTGATCTCATTGTGAAACTTTGCAGTCTCGTGTGGAGGGAAGTACATTTGTAGGAAGGCTTGCTTCAATTGATCCCAAGTGGCGATTGATTCACTTGGTAAACTTGCTAACCATATTTTAGTTTTCTCTTTGACTGAAAATGGGAAGAGCCTCAATCGAATTGCATCATCCGACACTCTATTTCTTTTAAATGTTGCACATACGTGCAAGAATGTCAAGATGTGTGCATATGGATCCTCCCCATGCAAACCATCAAACTGATTATTTTGCACCATTTGAATGATGCTAGGTTTGATTTCAAAGTTGTTGTTTACAATTGAATGAGCCATTATTCCCCCCATATAATCCATGACATCGGGCATGGCAAAGTAGCCTAACGTTCATCTTTCTCTGGCCATTACTTTTAAGTTGTGTTGATCTTCTTCTCTTTGTCTTTGATTCCTACGCAAAGCATGAAAAGTTTGATCAATTTCAGGATCAAATAGAAGATCATTAGAGCTTCTACTTTGTCGCATGTTCAACTAAAAAACACAAACAAATAAAAACTAAAATTAAAAAAAAATAAAAACTATAAAACAAAAACAAAAACCTAAAACAACTTTTCACTATTCTAAATTAATAAAAATTACAAACAAATTTCCCAACAATGGCACCAAAAATTTGTTAGGCCTACTATGGGTGACCTAAATCCTAAAGGATTAGTATAGGATGAGTAGGGTGTTGAACTCTAGGGAATTTGGAAATTTTGTATTAATTGGATAGCTACTAGGATGGATAGGCAAAGATATTAAATAAGAGATTTAAAACTAACTTTATGCTACTATACTAATATTGTGATTAAGGATGTTGATTAGATTGAATTACAAGTCAGAATTGATTTTAATAAGATATGTTACATGCATGCAGTGATTGAGAGTATGGTATATAATTCCTAAAAGTAATTCTCGTTGTCAATTAGAAGTGTTTGATCTAGAGTTTATAAGCATTCTCATTTCATCATAGAGATAGAACAGAACCATAAATATTCATGCCAATACTATAATTCCCCTTAGAGTGGATTTGCTTGTCTCCAAGTGCTTATCCTATTCTCTAAGTAATTTAATTATTTTTCCATCAATTTATCCCAACTCTCATTGTGATTAATTTGCCTAACATGTTATACATGGTTATCAAGTACATACAACATTAATTAAACACACAATTAAAACTAAATCATGCAAAGCGTATAAGAAATAGAATGATTAAAACTAATACTTTATTGCAATTCAAAGATACCAAACTAATGTATATTTATAATGTAAATGACAAAGTTTAGACAAGAAGACAAGATGAACATCAAGGAACAAAGATAAAAAGACAAGGGAAAGGAAACTTTGATGATGTTTTCTTCAATCCTTGCTCCAGAAATTTACTTTGAAGAAGTGTCCTTGAATGCTTGCTTGAATGCCTTGGTGACTCTTCAATCTTGTTCTAACTTTGAACACTTGAATTAACTCTCAATTAATAACTTAATATATGAATAATACTAACATCATATATCCAAAATTCTATAAAACACTCTTATTTATAGGTTTCTAGGTGTCCCAAGTTATGTCTATTGCAAAAAGGAGCCTTTTGGGAAGTGTTTTGATGAAAAGGCACCATAACTACTCGAGACAAGCTAGGATGAGTCGGCACCATGTGGTTCTGGCATGACTCGGCACCATAGGGCATGAGTCAGCATCATGTGGTTCTGTCACGACTCGGCACCTATGGACACGAGTCGGCACATGTTTGTCTTGGCCAATCCTTGCAAAACTTCTTCCTTTTCAAGCATAGAACCCTCGAACTTTTGGTAGTTACCTAGATTGCTTAAAGAAAACTTAAAAACAAGATTAAAAGCACCACTTTAAAGATAAAATATATGCACACAAACACAAAATTTAACTATTAATTGATTAGTTTAGATATACATATTTGCATCATATCATTAATTAGGTTAGATTTTAATTAGCAAAAATTAGATTTTTTTTATTTTTAGACGTTGAAATCGAAAAGGAAAAGGAAAGAACTTTTACCTTTGGCTTTCATCAGTGAGGAATGTAGGGAGCAAGCTTGGCAATATATCTAAGTTCCACCTTAACTTAGGGATAGCACAAGCACTCCTTTTGGAAGAAAGACTCTTGAATAGCGTGAACTCTTCTTAGAAGGACTTGGACCATACCTTTGCTTGAATACCACGAATTCCCTTTTGAAAGAAATAACTTGAGTCACACCTTTTCTTGATTAAGAAGCTTAGAGATAAGATTTTGGGTGATTAGGAAGCTTATGAATGGGGTTTTGAGATGATTAGGAAGCTTATAAATAAAGTTTTTGTGATGGAAGAGGTTTTTGAATGAGATTTTAGAGATTTTGAGGGTTAGAAAGAGGGTTTTGATGATTGGAAAGCTTAGGAATATGGTTTAGAAAGCTTTAAGGAGAGTATAGAAGCATATATTTGTCTTCGAAAGTTGTTAGGAGGGGTAAGGTATTTATAAGAGGAGTTTGGGGCTAAAAATTCATAGTTTCAATATAGGATTCTGAAAGAGGCATGCTACGGTAACTAGGTGACGCCTGAGGTAACTGTAAAGCCCTTTGCGGTTACCATAGGCCTGGCTGTGGTAGCCAACTTTTGTGGTAACCGCATAAGCGGCAACAGTAACTGCAGCCAGCCCGCGGGCTGCCGCAGCTTATTTTTCAACCTATTCTCATCTGTCTTTGATCTAATTTGAGCCTAGTCTAATTCTATGTGTTCATGATCAAATGTTGGTCATTTGGAAGTGCAAAATAGAGGGTTCACAGCTGCCTCCTTATCAGACTTGGCCGGACAGGAGGTTGCGTTAGATAAGTGTGAACTAGGGAAATTCTAAAAGTTTTTAGATGACTAAGGATCTTGGTCAACTTTAAGATTTATGTTGAGGTGCCATGTCTATTTTTGGGCTTTTTTGAATTCGTTTGGACTATTTTTCAATTTTTTTGGACATTTTGAATTTCTAAACTTTTTGTAACTATGAAAGATTCTGGATTATGATTAAGTTGCTTTCTGTTTTAAGGAATAAATAAAAATCTTGCGGACCTATTTGTTTGGATAAAATTGAATTTTGACTTGAAATGGATTTGTTATGGTGAAATCTGGCAACTTAGTATACAAACTGAAAGGAAATGATGAGGTGGGGCCTACAGTTCTTTCTATAAATACCCCTCCCTTCTTCATTCATTCTGACCATTTTCAACTTCCTCTCTTTCTCTCTCTCTCTCTGCTTACACTCTTTCTCTCTAAAACTCTTTCATCAAGATGGCTTCCTCAACTTCAAGGCATGTGAGAAGCTATTTAGCGCCCTGAGGTGATATGAATCCAGAGGTTCTATTGCAGGAGCCTAGAGATAACGCAAGCTTTACTAGTAGCATGGAGGTATTTATTCTCTTTCCTGCACTTGGGTTAGTTCTATATAAGCAATAGAGATAATATGATGCAGCTTGGTTCATTATGCAGTGATGATTTTCCTCTTTTTTTTTTCTTTTTTTCTTTTTTACAATGACACTTTGTGATAATTAAGAAGAAATAAAATAAAATAGAAAATAGAAAAAAGTGAAGAAAATCCTAGTTTTTTATGCATGCAAAAAATTTATTTTCTGTGTACTTCATATGAAGTCATATGACCTGAGATTGAGGGGAGGTAGAGGTAACCTGGTGAGAGTTACTACTTATCCGAATCACCACCCTAATGTGTGAGCTATGATTAAGCCTTTTGGTTTGCTCGGTCTGCTAGACTTGGACTATTCTAACGAGGGCGATCATGCCTTATTAAGGGCTTTGGCAGAAAGGTGATGGGACACCACCAATACTTTCCATTTCTCATGTGGAGAGTTAACGATGACTCCTATAGATCTCCATTTGCTCGTTGGTTTGCCTTTTCGACGTTAGGCTTTAGATTTTTATGGTTCTTGGACCGCACTAGATAGTCAGAGGATGATTGAGCTATTAGATTTTGACCCTCCTCGCACTGATGTTCATGTATAAAGAGTTTGGCTTCAAAATCAAATTGGAGATTTAGATTAATATGGGAGCTACATTACTGAGTAGGCAGCTCGTTTGTGCCTTATGATGATTTTGGGTTGCTCCATCTCTCATATGAGGAGAGACACTATTGACTTCAGCATCTTGGCTTCATTGGAGGACTTCACCCAGATCTTTGAGTATGATTAGGGAGGTGCCACTTTGTGTGTAATGTATAGAAAGATGTCTAATCTCTCCTAAAACACTTTCTCTAGCCTAGGTGGTACCTATGTTATTTGGGAGGTGAGCATGTGTTCTTTTCTCATTTTTGCTTTCTTGTTAACTTTACTAACTGCTATCTGTTTTGCAGTACTAGGCTTACGAATACTTAAGTCGAGTATCTCTACCCTTGAGAAACTCTGTTCGTAATAGAGTGCCCTAGGGGTACTTATGGAATTGTGGTAACTGCAGCCTCTTTGATAGGATGGGTTTTGCTGGTTATCGGACCCATTTTAGCCAATTGGGTGTGCACCAAGTATTTATCCTGCTAGTTTGCTTTCTATTGCTTTCAATTGCTTTGGACTTACTTTCGATTTGTAGGTCCGGTGGAATTCCTATCAAGATCGCTTGCCACCATCAGTGATGGAATGGATGGGTTCTAACTATGTGCTTTCATCATGCAAACTACTTCTCTGTTTTAGGGATGAGAGAAGATATTACCTTGGGGAAAGAGTTAGAGGGCAGAATAATGGTGATAGGATTGTGCCTTTACCTCCCCTAACTAATATGAGACATGGGTCAAGTATTATAGATAATGAGGCATTGCTGGCAGGCCTCCCTTGTGACCACTTCTTGGATTATGATGCAGATTATGAATACTTTTGTCAGGCTTCCCTGATGACTAGTACCATACTTAGGAGAGATTTTGGTTCTGATCCTAGGAGATCGATTGTTGGTTCTACTCATATCCCTTTGGTTAAGGACCCTTTAAATAGAGCAGGGCCTTCTAGGGTTACTCCTGCTCCTACTATTGTTGTTCCTGACCCCGGAATAGCTTCAAGATGATCTAATGGTGATATTTGGCATTAGAGTTTATGGCCTTCTACATATTGTCAGTACTTTTCTATTGAGCAAGGGCAGCTGGTTGAGTATGATTCTTCTGTAGTGATGCCATTTAGATGGCCTGAGGTTCCAATCGATACTTCTGAGGTAGGTTGTTCTGATTCTGCCATGACTTTAGATTTTTGTTTAGTTGCTTGACTTTCTTTATCTTATAGGTGCCTATGGATTAGGCTCATGAGGCCTAGGTCATCTAACTACTGCTCTGTCATCTGCTTAGACCTAAGCGAAGCTGGGAGGCAGTAGAGATGTTGGTAGAGGTAGAGGTGCTAGTGGTGATAGGGAGATGAGTCTCCCCATGAGCGGAGGAAGGAGAGGTGCAGACACCGTTAGATGCTCTGTTGTCCTTCCTTTGAGTTGTTGATTTTATGGATGATATGTATGGATGCAATGAATGTTCTTCCTAATGTGATGTTATGACATGTATGGATGTTTTCTAAATTTTCATGAACAGTTTTACTTGTTATGGGATGCACTTCTACCCCTAATCATGTATGTGTAATATGTATGAATGTAGTTCTTAAATTTAACTAAAATAGGGGCTTCGAACCTTTTTTTTTTTTATTAAGCTAAGAAGTCTTGCGTTAGTTTTGAATTTGCAAAATGGATATAGAAAAGGCATCGTGGCAACATGGTGGTGTTTGCGGTAGCCACAAAAGGCCTGCGGTAGCCAAAATGGTTATCGTAGAGAGACTGCGGCAACTGCAGAGAGGGCTGCGGTAATTGCAATCTAGGTGCGGCAACCACAGTGAGGTCCATCCTTAATTCTGATTTCTCTTGATTTTTTGCTTTTTATAGGCTCCTCCACTTCTTAAAACTTCATTCCTTTGACCTTTGAACACTTTTCAATACTTTTAAGCATCTTTCTTTGCTTTTTCAAATTTTTTTTTATTTCCTTGAAAATCTTTTCATAATGGAGCCCTATTTCAGTCATGCAATGTTCTTATGGTGTAAGAATCTTACTAAAGTGGAGAGAATAAATTTAGGAAAATATAGAGTAAGTGCCATGCCCACTTTAAGGGGAGTCAAAATTGACTAGGATTTTTTGCACACCTGTATATGCTTTTGGGATCCTGCTGCCCATGTCTTCAGGTTTGGGGCAAGCATGGAAGAAATGTGTCCTACTTTTGAGGAATTTTCTGTGTTGCTCGGATCTAATCTTGAGGCCCTTTTGGCTACTCCTATCGAGAGAGTGCGATATTTCAACTCCTTTAGAAGGCTTTTGGATCTTAGTAAAGAAGTGGCTAGTCCCATGATAGTGGAGGATTGGGTAAATTTAATTGTTGTAGTTGCAGAATTTCATGATCCCAAAGACTTTGAGGATGATAAGTGGTTTCATTTGAGGATGCGGGCTCTTTCTTTTTGTCTGACTACCAGATATATTTTTGTGAGCCCTATTGGTTGGGGTGATGCTAGGGTTGCTGATTTGAATCCTTAGATGGAAGAGGGAAGATTTGTTGCTACCATTGTACTTGCTAAGACTATTATGAATCTGGATAGGGTGTACAATTCAAGTAGTCCATAGACTATTAGCCCCATTATCCTTCAGGTTTATTTCTAACTCTCTATTTTTCTTTTATCCATTTCATCATTCTTCTCCTTATTTTGTTCCTTCTCCCATATTTGGTTGAGAGACCATCTTCGGATAATGGCTCCATCTTTTAAGACAGACTACTCTACTTCCTGGTATAGGACCCATACTATTGTGATCAAAAAGGACTCTAAAAGGGAGTGGCTCAAATGGCTTCTTGAATTGGATTCTGATGAGTTGCTTTGGATATGTGAGTGGTATAAGATAGATCAGTTCATGACCATAAGTTTTGGTTATAGGATGGTTTTTCTTTTAGGTTTGAGGATAGTCACTTTTTATCAAGCTACTAGAGTTATGCGTTAGATGGGCCATAGACAAGGCGTGCCCCCAGACAGTGCTTTGTTTCAGTCTATCATTATTATTGGGATTACCCGAGCCATTAGGAATGGATGGGTGAGAGGTTTTCATGCTGTTCATCCTTCTCATCATTATGACAAGATTTTGGAGTATATCAATTGGTGGATAGCAAACTCATGGCAGTTTGAGAAAGCTAAGAGAGCTGCAATGATTGAGGAGATAGAGGAGGATGAAGATAAAAGTCATGATTGACCTTTTGTCCCCCTTTTTTTGTTATGCTTTTTAGAAGGCTTTTGGCTTGTAAGATTCATTTAATGGTTTATGTCTTTTATTTTCTTTTTTAATGTTCCCAAAATTAAATGAGACAAATGAGACATCTTGTTCATTTCCTTTCCTTTTTTTTTTTGTTTTTTTTTTTTTGATGCAAATAAGAGCCAAACAAATGTGTAGTACATAATGAAATTTTATTGATGATTTGGACCAAACCCACACGGGTCGCCTATGTATCTCCTTACAATAATTTCATCATCATCATTTTTTTTTCTCTTTTATGGAGAATTAGGTCCACGTAGTTTTTGTCTTTACATGGATGCAAATGCAATCCATGAATTACAAGGATACTTATGCAAAATATATCTTGAGCTAATCCATATTGCATGGGCTTAAAAATTCTATGCCATCCAAATCCATTAAGATAGCTGCTCCTCCAAATAGGACCTTCTTTAGCACAAACGAGCCACTCCAATTAGGTCTAAATTTTCCCTTTGGATCATGAATAGATGCTCTGATTTCCTTTAAAATAAGGTTACCTTCTTGTAGTCCTCTATCTCTGACCTTTTTGTAGAAATGCCTTGCCAATTTCTGCTGGTAACCTTGAATTCGATCCAAGGTATCCATTCTTTTCTAAACATCTGAATAGTCCAAAATGCCTTTAAAATTTCTGAAGCAGTTATTAAGTGGCTTTTCACAAAGTGTTGCATTTCTTTATGAAATGTTATGACTTTTAACTATTCAAAGTCTTTAAATAGTTAAAGTTTCTTCTGTAAAAGATATCTAGAAAATTAGAATAAAAGTAGGGAGTATTTTATTAAGAAGAAAAAGGGAGATCTTACAAGTTTTAGCACTTTCAAGTACAGCACTTTGGGAAACTATTCTTGTATCAAGGCTTCTAATCTTGAAAAGTGATAGTAAAAGATTTATATAACTTTTTCTTTACTTAATCTATTTTATTTCTTTGATGATTGAATGTTTAATTTTCTTTTTATAAGATATCTAACATTGCATCAAGGCTAAAGTACTTGTGGTTAGAATTGCAATGCAAATTTAGTCTATGAACTTCATTTTTTGTTAATGAATGATTGATTTGGCTTCAATTAAGTTCTAAATAGTTGTTATATATGCTTGATCACCATATGTAATGTATTAGTTAAGAATTTACAATGAGAATTGGAATTCTTAATGGAAAAGCAATTGATGTCACTTAAGTTAAAAGATTAATTAGAATCTACTTCTAAAGGGATAAAAAGAATTAACATTGAACTTCATGGTTTTTGTTTACATTTACATTGACATGAGAATGTGTGTAAGTCTATTCAAAAATACCTTTAATTAACTTAGAGATAAGCTTTTAAAGATTTCAGGTTAATTCTCCAATCAACTCATTCATAGTCTTATTTTATATATATGTTAAAAGTTCATTGATTTAGATTTAAATTGTAATTCTAACCTATTCTCTTTCTAGAAATTGTTTAATAACTTTGAATTATTTAAATTTTAGTGATTTATAGTTAAATTAGTAGTTAATTAGTTACTCAAACTCCAATTATTCTTTGCCTATTCATCTTATTATTCGTTCGGTTAATAATAAATTTATCAATTTTCCTAGTGTTCGACCCCTTGCTCATCTTATATTTAGTCATAAGGGCTAGGGTATAATAATTTGCCCACATCACTCGCCATCTTACTGTCAAGAACTGGCTTCTCCATAAGGAATTTCAAAGGGCTCTTGTCAGCAAGGATATGAGATGTGTAGGAACTAAGGTAATGTTCCAGTTTGTGGCAACCCAAACAAGGGCAAGGCACAACTTTTCTATATCGCCATATTTGAGTTCATAGGACAACATTATTTTGCTCAAGTAGTAGATGGCATTTTCTTTGTTAGAGTCAGTAGCATTCTGGGCAAGCATTGCTCCCATTGCTTCGTTAGTCACAGATAAGTAAAGTAGCAATGGTTTCCCAGGCCTTGGAAGTTGCAGTACTAGTGGGTTTAGCAAATATTGTTTTATTTGATCAAAGGCCTTTTGGCAGTCTTCATTTCATTGCTTTGATGCTCCTTTTCTAAGTAACTTGAAGATGGGCCCACATACATTAGCCAATTGATCGATGAATTGACTAATGTATTGGAGCCATCCGAGGAAACCTCTAATCTCCTTTTATGTTTTAGGAGGTGGCATTTCTAAAATTGCCTTTGATTTTGCAGGGCCAACCTTTATACATTTCTTGCTGACCATATGGCCTAGGAATACCCTAGATGAAGCACTAAAAATACACTTGGTAGGATTGAGTTTGGGATTATATTGGCAAGGTCTAAAGAAGAATCACCTTAAAGTTTCCAAGTGCTCTTTGACAGTATTGCCCTTAACCACTATATCATTGATATATACTTCAATCTCTTTGTGCATCATGCCATGGAAGATTGTGGTTGCCATCCTTTGGTATGTTGCCCCCATATTTTTAAGTCCAAATGGTATAACTTTGTAACAATAGGTATGACAAAGGCTATTTTTTCTTTGTCAGGGGGGTGAACCATTATCTGATTGTATCCACAAACTATTATCTGATTGTATCCTGCAGCTAGATCAGTTAAAGAAACCATTTCGGACCTTGCCATTCGGTCCACTAGGAGGTCATTGTGAGGTAAAGGAAAGTCATCTTTTAGACAAGCCTTGTTTAGATCTCTATAGTCCACACACATTCTAACTCTACCATCTTTTTTAGGAAATGGCACAATGTTGGTAAGCCAGGAGGGGTAGCTAATGGGCTCAATGAAGTTATGGTCTAGTAGCTTTGTAATCTCTTCTTTAATCGGTATGAACCATTCGGCTTTAAGTCTTTGTAATTTCCATTTGATTGGCTTGAAATCAGGGTAGATTGGAATTTTGTGAACAGCTATACTCATATTCAAACCCATCATGTCCTTAGGATGCCATGTTAAACAGCCTTGAAATTCTTTTATCATTTCCTCTGTTTGACCCCTGTTTATGCATATAGATGCTATGAATGTAGTTTTTTTGATGTATCATATGTGCAAGCATTTATTGGCTCTTTGATTGCATCATCTTTTATTTCATTTTTTTTTTATCTGATGTCTCATTTAAGTCATATTTAAAATTTTGAACATTAAAGAAAAATGAAGACATGGGATCGTAAGGGGAAAGGGCAAACTTTTTATTGAATTCGAACATTGATAAGTCCCAATTTACATCAAACTCAAAAGTTGGAAACTCAAGGTCAATTACATCATCATTATTACTAAAAATAGAAGAAACTGAAGACACAGACTCTGACTCTTACTGGGACTTTGACTCAGACCCTAACTCTGATTAGGGCTGGAACTCTATCTTGGATTGATGGAATGGGCTCTCCTCGAAATACCAGTTATTCAGCTTGATCTCATTTTGTTGGATTAGGGTGGATGGGTTAGGTTCCTCCTCCTCTAAAGCAAGCATGAAGACTTCATCAAAGAGACTTGCCTTCATGTTCTCCTCCCAATCTTGACTTAGCATGAATATGGGCTCGCAATCCTCTAGTGAAAGCCTGACATCAAAGAAAATTTCAAAATCAGGAATTAATTTTCCAATAATAGGACAGATCCAGGGTTCGCGAAAGCCACAGTAAGGAACTGGGTCACCTTCTTTTATAAAATATCCATTAAGGTTTTGAAATAAAGGCACATAGGCCAGTCATAAGTCTCACCTCATTTAAGGGCTGCTACTCTTTCCTTGGCCTGTTCCTCCATTTCCATCAGATCCTCCTCAATAGGCTTATATCCTAGCCCAAATGGTGGCATTGCAACTAGATAGTCTAAAAAGGACTTTAAGCCTTGTTGATTTTTTCCAAGACCTAGGCCAAGAAAATAGTTCATTTTTCTTAACATATTATCCACAGTAATGTTTCCAAAAGGTTCAAAGTCGAGTGGAACAAATTCTTTACCTTCTTTACCCTCGAGGAATTGGATGAAAGAGAAGCCTAAGAGAGGATAGGCGGACAATTTAGGTTGAATTTCTAAAATGGGCACAAGATTTGGAATGTCAACCTTGTCATGCATGTCCCCTTTTATGGTAACAATCCCTTTCCCATAAGAAAATTTGACTTTCTGATGCAGTGATGAAGGGATTGCCTTAGCTTAATGGATGCAGAGTCTTCCAAGAAGTAGGTTAAAATAAGTAGGAACATTAATTACTTAGAAGGGAATGGAAACGGCTATGGGTCCGATAGTGACATGTAGTGTAGCGACCCCAAGTACTTCTCTCTTAGTATTGTCATGGGCCTCACTATTTGATCAGAAGGGGTGAAGTTTGTTATTTTAAGGCCTAGGCAACTAGCCACTTTTAAGGTACACACATTCAGTGACGAGCCATTGTCAATTAGAACTATGGGCATAATTTTTCCTCAAGTCATCACTGTTATATAAAGGGCATTATTGTGGTCTGAGTCCCCTCTTGGTAAGTCATTATCTCCAAATGATATTGAAACTCCCTTAGCAGCACTAGTTATTGAAGACATAAGATTCTCCGGGGTGATATCAATAGGAGTTTGACATTGATTTAGTGCCTTGCAAAGAGCTTGACGGTGAGGATATGAGGATTGAATTAAACTCCATATTGAAATGTTTGCTTGAGTCTTTTTTAACTTCTTAAATATGGGGTCTTCATCAGGTTCAAGACTCTTTTTTATATTGTCAAATGGTGCAGGGATAGGTTGAGTGTTTTGGATTAGTTGGTTTGGATTTTGGACAATTTTGCCACTTCGGGTGATGGCATCAATCTCCTCAAGCAAGTTGGTGAGGTCTAACACACAACAGTAATTAACAGTTGATTTTATCAATGAAACAAGATCAACTCCTTCATGAAAAGTAATTGCATTTACTGTGTGGTTAGGTAAGGGGTTGGTGATGATGTTGGATCTAGCTTTAGGTGGCAAGAGGTCATTTGAATCGATTAGATCTTGGATCTTATGTCTTAAGGCCTTGCATGAATCAGTTTTATGCCCTAGTCCTTGGTGGTAATCACATCTCTCATTTGGATTGTGATTTTTGGGTAGTGGGTTAGAGACAAGTCTTAGTTTGAGAGGTTGCACTAGTCTTGCCTTAAGCAGTTTCATGTAAATGATACTCATAGGTACACCCCCTAGATCAGAGAATTGGTGCCTTTCAATCTTGAGTGGCTTCTTAATTGCAATGGCATTTACTTCCCCCCCCCCCCCCTTCTTTCTGATTCATCAAGGAAGTTACATTTCCTTGATGTGCTGCTTTCTTGTATCTTGACCCAAATGCAGATTCTTCTTTTATGTGCCCACTTTGGATTAGATCTTCAATCTTAGAAGCAGTGGAAATCAGGGCTTTGAAGTCAGGCAAGTATTGGGTGAGCAACCTATCTTGATAAACTGGGAGGAGATTCTTGACAATATATCAATTTGTTCATGCTCGGGAGGTCGGTTTACCATTTGGGAAGCCTTTTTCCTCCACCTCATAAGGAACAAAAAGAAGGATTCTTTTGCATACTATTTGGTAGTTTTAAGATCTCTTCTTGTTACACTGACCTCAATGTTGTAGTGGTACTGTTTGACAAAAATATTGCAGATATCACCTCAGGTCCATTTTTTAGACACATCCAAGTCTACAAACCACTTCACAGCAATACCAGTCAAAGATTGTTGGAACAATTGAGCAAGGAGCTCATTGTCCACTCCTAAAGGACATATGGCCCCTACATATACCTTAAGATGGGTTTTAGGGCAGGTAGTTCCATCAAATTTATCAAAATTCAGCATTTTGAATTTAGGAAGTACCTTTGCATTAAAAAACAGACTGAGAGAGCTTGTGTCAACCATGTCTTCCCTTTTCTTTAAGTTCTTAAGTATCTTTTCCATGACTTCAATTTTTTCCATGAATACCTTCAATTTGATGTTAGTTTCTCTCCCTTGGAAAGGATCAGCTGGGAGGGAACTAGATGTGGTGGTGTGGACTGGTGGGTCAATGGGCACTGGTTGAAAAAGTGGGTTGGTTTTGAAAACAGATGGTGATGGAATGGTTTCAACTATGGCTTTTTCCTCATCTTTTAGGTCAGATTTGGAAGTAAATCCAAAAATAGGATAGGAGGCAGGTTTTGGATTCACTAGGTCTGGATCAGTCAAACTCTGGTTTATAGTGGTCTGGCCTATCATTTCTTGGACATCTTTCATAATAATCCTTCTTTGATTTCGAAGTAAGTCTTAGAAACGAGCCTCTTGCCTTTTAAGCATTTCCTCTTGTTGTTCAGTGAACCTGGCAAAGAGCCCATTAATCAAGTCATCAACTCCATCAGTAGCAGCAACTTGTTTCCCTAATCCTGTTGACATCTCTTGAACCTTGGGATGAAAAAGATGAAGCTAGGTCAGTTTTTTAGGTTTGGTAAAGATAAGGACAAAGGTGAGATCATGAAATCCAAATCACAACAGTAAGATAAGGATGAAGGTACCATGGGTAGACATGGGTTTAGGAATTTGACCTAGGTTTGAATAGGGACTAGTAGTGTTTGGGTGGTTTTCAGATTTTCCACTTTAGTAGGATTCTTTCATGATGCATGCATGCGTGTATGCATGAATGGAAAAGGTTTCATGATAATGATATACCAAGTTCGGCATTATGGTACATACAATCCTAAAGAAAGGTCCTATGAATTATTACATGACAAGGTAAGGGAGACTTGAAAGGAATCCATCACACTAGAGATGCGATATACCTAACCACATGTGAATCAAGAAGCCTCACATGGGTCCAACGATACGTGCATGCTTGTTACACCTATAAAAGGATTAGAGGATACGTCATGGGCTAGACAATTTCACTATCGGCAAGCAGAACTAAGGAAGGTTTCCCACTCAATGTTACTTTCTATCCTTTATTTTCCTAAGAAACTAGGGTTTTGGATAAGGAGCCCAATGTAATGATGCATGAAAAGCCATTTTGTAATAAAAGCCAAACTTTTATTCTACTAAGAGTAGTCCACTTTCATCTTTCATTTTGAAAAAAAAAAAAATTGAAGTCCCCAGTGGAGTTGCCAGCTGTGAGGCCTCGCTCGAGCACTCAGCCCAATCCGCTAAAAGGAATCGACAATGCCCATTTGGGAGAAACATCACAATTAGAACCCGCTATGAGTTCATAAAATTGTATTTTGTAAGTTGTAATTAGCAAAAGGAGTCACCACTTTAATTTTGTTTATTTTAGTTGGAAAAATTAAAGGAAAAACCCAATTTGATTGACTCCAAAATTGTACCATTTATCCTAAGGAAAAGCACTAGTCCTCGAATGACCAAAGAGGGTTCGAGGACTAAGTTTTAGTTAAAACAATACAAAAAATTAGTTTGGCTTAAATACAAAATAGCTTTTATAAAAAGAAGTTTTTATATATGCATGAATAGATATAATACGATGCATGAAAAAATATTACTAGTGAAATGCATGGCAATATGAAATAATGAAAATTACAAAATGCAAAAAGATAAGGGAGAAACTACTTAAAACTATTACAAGTCAAAATATCAAAATCAGGGGATCTTTCCTCTAGCCCTTATGAGATCTAGGAAAAGCACACATTCTCCAAATGTAATTTAAACAACTAAAGTAAGAAAAATAATAAAATAATTATAATAAAAAGAACTAAAATTTTGACTTTTATTTAAGAAAAACAATTTCAATCCTAAGCTATGTGAAGAAGGTGATAGAGAGAAGAAGTTGTTAATTTTAGCGGAGTTGAATCCCTTAGAGATGGCAAGCCTGCGTATCCTTTTGAATGGGAATCAAACCCCACGCAGTTCTTCCTTCATACAAAAGAGAGGTTTTTAAGTCATAGCCTTTGTTATCATGTTTTGATTGATTTTAAAGGGCTTAGGGATTTGTTAATTTGGTCAGATTTTAATTAGCAAAAATTAGATCTTTTCATATTTAGACCTTAAAATCGAAAAGGAAAAGGAAAGAACTTGTTCCTTTGGCTTCATCAGCGAGGAACGTAGGGAGCAAGCTTGGCACCAAATCTAAGTTCCATCTTAACTTAGGGATAGCATGAGCAGTCCTTTTGGAAGAATGACTCTTGAATAGCGTGAACTCTTCTTGGAGGGACTTAGATCACACCTTTGCTTGAATACCACAAATTCCCTTTTGAAAGAAATAACTTGAGTCACACCTTTTCTTGATTGAGAAGCTTAGAGATAAGATTTAGGGTGATTAAAAAGCTTATGAATGGGTTTTGAGATGATTATGAAGCTTATGAATAAGGTTTTATATGATGGATGAGGTTTTGGAATGAGATTTTAGAGATTTGGAGGTTGGAAAGAGGATTTTGATGATTGGAAAGATTAGGAATAAGGTTTAGAAAGTTTTAAGGAGAGTATAGAAGCATATATTTGTCTCTGGAAGTTGTTAGGAGGTGTAAAGTATTTATAGGAGGAGTTTGGGGCTAAAAATTCACAGTTTCTGTGTAGGATTCTGAAAGGGGCACGCTATGGTAACTAGGTGACGCCTTCAATAATCACAAAGTCCTTTGTGGTTACCACAGGGCTGGCTGCAGTAGCCAATTGGCTACCACAGCGACCTCTGTGGTAATCGCAGACGGCTACGAGTTACTGCAACTGGCCTGCGAGCTGCCGCAGCTCGTTTTTCAACCCGTTCTCATCCGTCTTTGATCCAATTTGACCCCTGTCTGATTTTATGTGTTCATGATTAGATCTTGGTCATTTGGAAGTGTAAAATAGAGGGTTCATAAGCTTGCAGTAATTTAATTAAGGCCAGGTATTATGACATGGATTTCAGCCTAAACGAGTTCATAAGAAAGGATAAGAAGGGCGATCCAAAGTCTATCTATGTGTCTAAGGAAGAAATTATGGAATAAGCCAAAACTCTCCTTAAACCTACAACCATCATGCCATTCAAGCTAATGTATTAACCAATTATGGAGGAGATTACATGATTAATCACACTAATGAAAAGTTAGTGGTAGCTGCAGTCACAATGTTTAAGATGTATGTGTAGCAAACTTTTAATAGATTAGAGTTAGAAGAGTTCCAGGACATTAATCAAGTGGAGGTCATTTTTAAAGAAGAACCAATGGAGGAAGCTAAGGAAATTCAACATGATGATTTAAAAGAAGCACGTGCAAAGTTGGACAATGTGCAATATCAAGTACATGACCATATAAAGGAGATTAATTTGGGTACTCTAGAAGAACCAAATCTAATATATGTTAGTTCTTTATTACTTAATGACCTAAAAGCTAAAATTATAGATGTCCTCTAGGAGTTTAAAGATTCCTTTACATGGAGTTATGAGGACATGCTCGAGTGCAGTAAATACTTAGTTAAGCACCGCTTACCTATCAAACCTAAGTTTCACCCATTTCAACAACCAACTAGAAGGATGTCTAAGAAGATCAAAGTAAAGGTGAAGGAAGAAATTGAGAAGCTCATAAAGGCTAGCTTCATCAGGCCTACTAGTTATGTTTAATGGTTCTTTGATATAATGCCTATTATGAAGAAAAATGGAATATTACATATGTGTGTGGATTTTAGAGACTTAAATGCTGTTACACCTAAAGACGTGTATGTCATGCCCATAGTAAACATATTAGTAGACGTTGTAGCAAAGAATGAGTTTCTTTTATTCATGGATGGCTTTCAAGGTTATAATAAAATATGATTGACAATGTGCATAAAACAACTTTTAGGTGTTCTAGGTCAATAAGAACCTTTGCATGGCTTATCATACCCTTTGATTTAAAAAATGCAAGTGCCATATACCAAAGGGAATGAATGCCATATTTCATGATATGATAGGCATCACATGGAGATCTATATTAATGATATTATGGTAAAATCAAGAATGGCCAGGGATCATATGGAACACTTGAGAAGAAGTTTTCAAAGGATAAAGGAACACAGTCTAGCTTAATCCATTGAATTGCACCTTTAGAGTCTAAGCAAGGAATTTTTTGGGTTTTGTGGTACACCAAAGAGGAGTGGAAGTGGACAAAAATAAGGTTAAGGCAATTATTGAGGCTAAGGCTCTATAGAACAAGAGAGAGATTCAAATATTTTTAGGTAAGGTAAATTATTTGAGAAGATTTATTTCTAACCTAATAGGGAAGACTAATGTGTTTTTAGATTTGTTAAAGCTCGAACAATTGGAGAGGTTTATATGGGAACAGAGACGTTAGATGGCATGTAAAAAAAAAAATCAAAGACTATCTATCTAAGTCACCAGTGTTGATGCCTCCAAGGGAAGGAGTTCCTTTCAAGCTATATATATCGGCCTCAAATGAGTCTATAGGTTATCTTTTAGCTCAGAACAACCATGGAGGACATGAGCAAGCCATATACTATTTGAGTAGGATTTTTCTACCTATAGAAATTAAATGCTCCCCAATTGAGAAATTGTGCTTGGCATTTCACTTTGCCTGCACTAAGTTGAGACATTACTTAATCAGGTGTAGAGTATATCTAAACAGATATACTAAATAGACATTTGATAATAGGGAGGATTAGTAAATGGTCCTTAGCTCTATGTAAATTCACTTTCCTCAAAAATTTATGAAAGGGTAGGTGTTAGCAGATTTTCTAACAGACCATTTATCTCTTAAAGTTCAAGAAACAATAGATCTAGAATTGTAGATATATAGGGTTGAGAATAAACCTTGGGTACTAAGGTTCAATAGATATAGCATTAAAGATTCAATTGAAATAAGAGTGGTGATTACTTCACCTATTAGAGCAAAAATAGCTTTGTCAAATTAAGTTTGGAGTGCATAAACTACCATGCTAAATATTAAGCACTTGTGATTGCTTAGAGGTCTACTAAGAATTAAAAGCTAAGGAAGTCCTGGTAATTGGTGACTCATAATTTTCTCTAAGGCAATTATCAGGGACTATGAATGTAATAGTTTATTACTAGCTCCCTATTATACAATAGCCATCCAAATAGTCAAATCATTCAAGGAGGTGTCTTTTCTACATGTGCTTAGAGAGGCAAATTAGGAAGTTGATGAAGGAATGGTGTAGCCAAATGCAGTGGAAGAAAGGTGGTGAGGTGAAATTTCAAACATTTTAAAATTTCACTTCACCCAATTTTGGTCCAAAATCCATTCAAGTAATCAATTAATTTGTGTGTAAAACACATATGCATATAAAGAAGAAGAAAGAGTAATCATATTATCTCTTGTAGGTTCCTTCATTCTTTATCAAAGAGCTTCCTAAGTGTGAAGCCTCTAGATCATCCAACCTAGCTCACCTCCAAGCTTCCTCTTGATTTTTTTAGCGTTCTTGAATCTTCTCTTGGATGCCCAATTTGATTCAAGATTTCCCTCAACAATCATTTAGAAATTTAAGGTTTCCCTTTGGTTTGTTTTGGACTAAACATATTTTCAATTTTCAAGTATTTGTTTTTTCATAAAGAATAAAGAAGAGAATTGAAGATTAAAAGAAAATTGAAGAAACATTTTCTTCTTTTTCTTTCTCTCTCAACATCTCTCTTTAAGCATGCACATTTTATGACACTAGGAGTTTTACATTTATAATAGCTTGACGACTAATTC
Source organism: Reutealis trisperma (assembly GCA_947687605.1). Taxonomy (NCBI): domain Eukaryota; kingdom Viridiplantae; phylum Streptophyta; class Magnoliopsida; order Malpighiales; family Euphorbiaceae; genus Reutealis; species Reutealis trisperma. The sequence goes on from CANTUT010000557.1 coordinate 185,648, forward strand.
TTCCCTGGCTCTAGGCAAGTGCACCTATCGTTTAGGTGGTATAGCAGTAGCAAGGTCGATCCACAGAGACACCGACACAAGTACTAGTTCAAACTTAAACTATTATCTAGTTAAACTAACTTCAAGATTAATTAAACTAAAATATTTAAAACTAATCTATGAAAGCAATAAAGGATAGATGACAAAAAATCAATAGTGAAGTTCATTTAGATATTGAATTCCCCCAGCCTTTCATGCATGTCAAGAACAATGGTATGAATCATTCAAACAATGAATTGAATTGGACTCCTATTAAATTAGAAATAAACCTTTATCATGTGATTAAATCCCTAACTTCCTAAATATTATAGGGGAATCTCTTCTTAACCTATAATCAAATAGGAGCAACATTAAATTCAAGAGATTAACATCCAACGAAGTCTTGTAGGTCTATCTCTAGCACCCCAATCAACCCTCAATTCCTATGAGTGATCTATCTATATCAGGGTATCTCTACTTATCCAATATAGAAGTAATATCTAATCAATAAACTAGTAATTGTCAATCAGAATAAATATCATAAATCATGATAATAAAACAATCCAAAGATAAATTGATTCAAAACAAATTATTCAGTTTATACAATTAAGAACTAGGGTTCATCTTTATCTAGATTAATAACATATTAGTTCATAGCAGAGAATTGAAATAAAGAATACAAGAGAAGGTAAAGGAAACTCAAACAATCCATAGATAATGAGAAATCTCTATTTCAATCTTCATTCCTCTTCAAAATATGCAGTATATTGGATCTTCACCATAAAACTTCTACACAAAACTCTGTCTCACCTCTTTATGAGGATGGCTGCTAAAAACCCAGGAAAGAGCTCCCTTTTCTAATGCAAATTATGTCCTTTTATAGTCCTTTAAGGTTCATTAGGGTTTGGATAGGTGTCAAGCATGGATTGGCTAATTTTTGCCATGTCAACACAACTAGGCTAGGTGCTAAGATACAATATTTGGATTTCATACTAATTTTGGGTTAGAAATCAAAGAAATTAGAATTTTTGGTATTCACTAAAATTGTAGTTCTTTCTCTTAGCTTTCTAACGGTATCTAAACCATCTTAATTGAACTTCTATAACTGAAGTTATCTTCAAAATACTATAAGATATTCAAAGCTATTGGAACTCCATAGCATCACATGACCAGGGACATGCCCATGGCTTTGGAAATGGGAAGCTACTGTAATTAGACTTTATGCCATACCCAAGGCCATAGGCATGGCCATAGCTAAAATTACCTAAAAAATTACATTGTTTCTTGAGTTTTAACTACAATTCAAGCTCAAATAATTATGACATTCCAAAATATGAATAATTCTTAGAAATTATTCTGAAAAGCACTTTGAACAAACAAATTAAACTCAATTTAAAGAATAAAACATGCTAAATCAAAGGGCAAAACATAGGAATTCATGCACTTATCAAACTCTCCCACACTTGAGTATTTGCTTGTCCTCAAGCAAATTAAATTGAAACAATGGTAAGAAAAACAAAATCTGCCCTCTAAAGTTTAAAAATTACAATTGACAACAACTCATTATTAGTAAGGCTTAAAATCCTTAATCAAGAATTAATTTTCAACTATAGTAGCAAAAATCAAATAATTTTCATGACAAACTCGTAAACCAAAAACTTGAAATCTAAAGTTACAAATGTGAGCAACTAATTCTAAAGCAACAATGGTATAGATATAGTAGGTGCATAAATGTTTTTCTCCTAGGTGCATAACTATCCTCCTTCAATTTCAATTTTCTCACATTCAATTGCATTCAACTTTTCATATTTTAATGTCTTTTTAATGCACAATTTAAGGAGCCCAACTTGTTTGAACTGTCAAGTTAGCCTTTTTATGTAAGTGTGAACATTTGTGATGGCGACCCCCGATTACTCAGTTAGAATAAGTTCAAATGGCTACTAGCACTATTCATGATCTCGATCCTCTATCATTTTAAAAGAGTCAGAACAGCAGAATAAGTTTTATTTTCAAAGTTCCTTTTGCAATTGCTTCTTTTCTTTTTTTATTCAAGGAAAACAATCACACAACCTAGGATATTAAGTATTTCTACATAACCAAAACCAATGTAATTATGGAAAAAAAAATTTGAAAACTTTTGTGGTCAAAAATGTAAAAAAAGTTTCAAAGGTTAAAGATTGCCAAATTTGTCAATTTCGTTTCCTAGAAAAACTACCACATTCAATCATTAATAGATGACCAATTCAATTAAGCCAAACATCAATAAGTCACTATCATTCACAATTTAACAAATTTCATTTCTAAAGAGGGCAAATTTCAAATCATACCATTATCGTAGTTCAATTCACTTGGATTCAAGATAAAACAAGGCAAAAGATAAACAATAAAAGCCTTCCCCCTCACACTTAAGTAACACATTATCCCTAATGTGTTATAGACAAATAAAAGAAAGAAGGGTGAAGGGAAACTACCCTAAATATTTTTCGAATCAATGTTGGGATCTCCTTTTCTAAGAATTTCTACCATTATCAAATCATCCTATAGACTAAAGAGATATAGTTCTAAAGAAAAGGTGAAGATTAGATCCACAAAACAAAAATAAAAATAATAAAGCAAATAGAAAAGTAAAGCAATAAAAATTTAAATCATCAATGGGTTGCCTCCTATTCAGTGCTTCTTTAATGTCATATTAGCTAGACATTATCGTTATTCATCTTCCACCAAGGGAGTGGAGGATTCCTTATGCTAAATACCTCCTTAAATCAAAACAAAGAAGAGTATAGAAAGGTGGTGGCCCTTATATAGCCTTCTTTCAGTAATAAAAAATATTTTTAGTTCTCCATTTCATGTAAACCTAAGGTTAACAGTTATAAAACCATTGTTGAAGAACTTTACCCATTGACTTATTGTGGGGATTGCTGGTTGAGCTTCCAAGAGATGAAGCATGGGAAGGGTAGGTGTTAGGATTATGGGTGGGCTATTGTCATTTTCTTCAAAAAGTGGGAGGGCTGGAATGATCGGGGAGGTGTGATTTTCAACATGCATAGCTTCCCCCTTCATGCTCTCCTATAGCTCACTATCATTGGAAGAGAGTTCTTCAACAATTGACTCCACTCCATTTATGTCCCATTGTTGGATTTGGGTTGGATTTGGGGTTGCTCCCTTAAGTAATCATCAAATTCTCTATGCAGCAGCCCCAAATTGTCCTTACCACTCTCTTCTTCATCACTATCATCATTCCATAACCAAGTTATGGTAGTGGTCCTTTGTTGTTCTACCAAAAAGGGGTAAGCATAGCTGGGCAAATTATCTTCTGGTTGAGCACTTAGAAACTCTAAAATTTGCCCAACCTGAATTTCTAGGTTGTGAAGAGATGCCTGTTGGTTCTCCAAAGTTGTTTCAATGCTCTGAAATCTTTTATCCGTTGTTGATGCTAAAATCACAAACATCTCTTCTAACCTTTGCTCCTCTTATATATGCTCATCATCCTCCAATGTGATGTCTACTTCAAACTAAGTTGGGAAGCTAGCTTCTGATGTATAGTTTCTACTACTCTCCACTTCTTTAGCCCAATTCTCTGTAGACCACGTGAATCTTTCCAACGCAAGCTTCAGGGATGACTTCTTTTATAGTGCTACCCATCCGTATTCTGCTTAGAAATCAGTTAGATATGGATATGGATTTCCATTATTTCCCCATTCTTGATTTGGGCAAGAACCCCATTAATGATAATTCCATTCAGCCATGAAGATTTTTTTTTTTATCTGAAACGCAAAAACTCAAAAGAAATAAAAACGTAAAATAGAACAAACAGATAAAAATATATGAAAACAAGCAGACATAAAAATAAAAACTAGATCAATAGTCTCTATCATATTGCTTATATTGTATACAAGTCTCGCCAACAATGGTGCTAAAAACTTGATGCTCATTTTGCAACACTAGGACTTTTACATTTATAATAGCTTAATGACTAGGCAAGTCCACCTATCATTTAGGTAGTATAGCAGTCATAAGGTTGATCCACAGAGACACCGACACAAATACTAGTTCAAACTTAAAATATTATCTAGTTAAACCAACTTCAAGATTAATTAAATTAAAATATTTAAAACTAATCTATAAAAGCAATAAAGGATAGATGACAGAAAATTAATAATGAAGTTCATCTAGATATTGAATTCCCCTAGCCTCTTATGCATGTCAAGAATAATGGTATGAATCATTCAAACAATGAATTGAATTAGACTCTTACAAAATTAGACATAAACCTTTCTCAAGTGATTAAATCCTTAACTTCCTAAGTATTATAGGGGAATCTCTTCTTAACCTATAATCAAATAGAAGCAGCATTAAATTCAAGAGATTAACATCCAAAGAAGTCTTGTAGTTCTATCTCTAGCACCCTAATCAACCCTCAATTCCCATGAGTGATCTATCTATATCAGGGTATCTCTACTCATCTAATATAGAAACAATATCTAATCAACAAACTAGTAATTGTCAATCAGAATAAATATCATAAATCATGAGAATAAAATAATCCAAAGATAAATTGATTCAAATCAAATTATTCAGTTTATACAATTAAGAACTAGGGTTCATCTTTATCTAGATGAATAACATATTAGTTCATAGCAAAGAATTAAAATAAAGAATACAAGAGAAGGTAAAGGAAACTCAAATAACCCATGGATGATGAGAAATCCCTACTTCGGTCTTCATTCCTCTTCAAAATATGCAACATATTAGATCTTCAATATGAAAATTTTGCATAAAACTCTGTCTCACCTCTTTGTGAGGATGGCTGCTAAAAACCTAGGAAAGAGCTCCCTATTCTAATGTAAATTATGTTCTTTTATAGTGCTTTGAGGCTTATTAGGGTTTGGATAGGTGTCAAGCATGGATTGGCTAATTTTTTCCATATCAGCACAACAAGGCTAGGTGTCAACATACAATATTTGGATTGTGTGCCTATTTTGGGCATACTAAGATTATAGCTCTTTCTCTTAGCTTTCCAACGGTACCTAAATCATCTCAATTGGACTTCTATAGCTCAAGGTATGCTCAAAATACTATAAGATGTTTAAAGTTGTTGGAACTCTGTAGCGTCACATGGCCAGGGACACGCCCATGGCTTTGGGCATGGGAAGCTACTGGAATTAGGCTGTTATGCCATGCTCAAGGCCATGGGTGTGGCCATTGCAAAAATAATCCAAAAATTGCACTGTTTCTCAATTTTTAACCGCAATTCGAGCTCGAATAATCATGACATTCCAAAATATGAATAATTCCTAGAAATTACTCTGAAAAGCACTTTAAACAAACAAATTAAACTCAATTTAAAGAATAAAACATGCTAAATCAAGGGGCAAAACATAGGAATTCATGCACTTATCAAAAGTGAAAAGTGTCAGTGGTATCCCACCACCTCTCTGCCAATACCTGCAATAAAGGAATATTACCCTCTCGGGTATAATCTAGAGATAAAAACCCTAGCAAGCCAGATGGCTCAATCAACTCTCAAACTCAGGGATGAGTCTTTAGATAAGTGGAGATGGCAGATAGATTTGATCTACCGCCTCTCAATCTAATAGTTAAGTCTATTGTAATATATATATATATATATATATATATATATATATATATATATATATATATATATATATATATATATATATATATATATATATATATATATATATATATATATATATATATATAGATATATATATATATATATTATGCACATATTTTCTATAAACTAACATTGAAACAGGAAAAGAAGGGCAAAATGGCAAATACCTCTATGATGCCGGTACTAGATATATGGTGCTTCGGCTCCTACAGCAAGTCCGCTGGGTTAGGATCATGCCTTGGTACTTGGTAGCTCCTAGTATGATGACTACTAGAAGGGGAAGCCATTTTAGAGAGAAGTCAGAGAAGACAATTTCTAGAGAGAGAAAGAAAATTTAGCAAATGAAGGAAGTTGCAAAAAGTGAAAGGGGGCATGCCTTTATATAGTACATCTTGCATAGTGTCTTTTCACGCAGGAATACAGTCGTGAACCCATTTCAAGTCAAAATTTAGAACTGCAAGTTTCTATATGATTGCAATAGTCTCCTCCAAGCATCTGACTACTGTTACTCAAGATCCAGCATACAAAAGATTTCTATAATTACAAATAGATATTATGCTCCTACCAGATAAGACTAATAATTTTGCCAATCCTACCAGACAGGATGATCATGCCTACCATATAGGACCAATGCTTTACTATTCTTACCATACAGGAATATTACTGTCAAATCCTACCAAACAGGATCATCATTCCTACTAGACAGGGCCCATACTTTGTCATTCCTATTAGACAGGAATATTACTTCTAGATCCTACTAGACAGGAATACTACTTTTAAGATCCTATCACATTGGGTCATCATCATCAACATCGTCACAACCTGCTAGACAGGATTATCTTCATTTCCATCAGATAAGAACATAGCTTCTAATTTCTATCAGACAAGAACTACTTTTTCCTTCTAACTCTCCCATATATACCGGGGGCATCCTCTTTATTCTAAAGTTCATACTCATCAGAATTGCCTACCAGACAGAGCAATTCTAATGAGGGGGTAGTTGTGAGCCTTTATTTCTGCACCTCCCAAAATTACATACCATTTAGTGAGGAAAAAAATAATAAAGACTCCTAAATCATTGTTAAATCATCTGGGACTCAGTAATGAGCACAACGCAATTGGAATCATGGAAAATAGATGAGAAATGAGTGAGAATAGGCAAAAACGGGCCAAATAGGTAAATTAGCGCCGGTTACTGCATAGCTCTGTGGCAACCACAAAGCCTTCTGCGGCACTACCATAGAGATCTCTATGGTGCCACAGATTCTTGTGTGACAACTGTAGCCAATTTCTATTCTCACATTAGAAATTTATGCCTCTATCCTTTAGGTCTCCCCCTATATATAGATGGTCTCTCTACTTTTCAAGACACACAGACTTAGAGGCTTAACAAGCACTAACTTCAAGTAAAATTGCTTTGCTTTGCTCTTTACTTCGCAAAGCAAGTTGGGGGGTTTCTCTTTGATTCTTTCTTGACTAGTTTAAGGCTTTATGCCTGCCTGTTCAAGGCAAGTTCTTTGCCCAAGGCTTGTGTTAGGGAGTTTCTCCTTGATTCCTACCTGATTAGTTGAAGGCTTTCTGCCCGCCTATTCGAGGCAAGTTCATTACCCAAGGCCTGTGTCCATTGCATGAAGAAGGTGAAGCTACATTCTGATGGCCCAAGGCTCATGCCTCTTGTGTGGAGGTGTAATTATGATTCGGTCATCCGCTCCATCCGCCCTATGTCCTTAAGCAGCAAAAGCATAAGGTAATCTTCTTTTCCTTTCTATTTGGTTTAAAGCTTATTGTCCCTTTTAGTTAGTTAATTAAATTGGTTCATCTAGGTTGTTAGTTAATCAACTCAGTAATCAATTAAATTAATTAATTAACTCAACCTTTTTTTAATTAATTAATCAAAACATGATAAAGTGGCTAAGCTAAGCTAACCCTTTCACGAGAAGGGAGAATTGTGTGACTTTTGATTCCCATTCAAAGGAATACATAGGCATGCTTGGTTTAGGCATCGAATCTAATTAAAATTAATCAACTATCCCCCTATCACCTTCTTCACATACTTTTGTGTTTTATTCCTTTACTTTATTGTTAGGATTAGTTTGGGGAATGTGTGACTTCCGTAGAACCCATAAGGGCTAGAAGAGGTATCCCCTATATTTGAGATTTTTATTTGTAATGTTAACTTTCTTTTGGATTATTACTTGTATTTATTATTGGATATGTGGAATCAATGGTCATGCATATTATAAATTGTCAATGCATTTTAAATTATTCATGAAATATATTTTTAAGTTACTTTTATATTATTTGGCCAAACATATTTTGTTAAACTAAAAACCTAGTCCCCGAATCCTCTTTGGTTTCGAGGCTAGTGATTGTTTCCTTTGGCTAATAATGGAAGTCAAATGGGTTTTTTCCTTATATTTTTCCAAACAAAAATAAATTAAGGTGGCGACTCTAAAATAATTTTTTGAAGATAAACCTAAGGGCTTCCTCGTGAGTTCTTTCCTAAATAAGCATTTCGATTCCCTTTAGCATATTGGACTAGTGCTTGGGCGAGGCCTTACAAGAACATACTATTCAAAAACTGGAGGACATGCTAAGGATGAGCATATTGGATTTTGGTGGAAGCTGGGACAAATATCTGCCATTAGTTTAGTTTGCCTACAACAATAGCTACCACTCTTCTATAATGATGGTGTTGTATGAAGCTCTCTATGAGAGGAAGTGTAGATTGCCCATTTACTAGACTAAGGCTGGAAAACATCTGTTGGAGACACTCAACCTGCTGAAGGATGCTTAAGAGAAAGTAAAACTCTTTTGAGATAAATTGAAGACTGCCTTTCATCTACAGAAGAGCTATACTGATTTAAAAAGGAAAAACATTCACTTCCTGGAAGGCGATCATGTTTTCTTAAAGGTTTCCCCAATGAAGGGAGTAATGAGATTTGGCAAAAAGGGAAAGTTATCACCAAGATTTGCCAGACCCTTTGAGATTGTATCTAAAGTTAGAGAATTTTCTTGTAAGCTGGCACTACCACCTACCTTAGAGCATATGCATCCCATTTTTCACATCTTGATGCTAAGAAAGTATGTTTTTAACCCATCGTATATACTGAAGTCATACGACATCGAAGTAGAAAGAACTCTTTTACAAAAAACAACCTATTGCCATCATTAATAGACAAGTCAATAAGTTGCAAAGTAAAGAGATTCCTATGGTTAAAGTTGAAAAACTATGAAGTAGAAGAATGTATCTAGGAAAGTGAGATAGACATGATGGAGCGATATCATCAAGTTTTTGCTCGATAAGGTAATTCTTTAAAATTCAAGGAAGAATTTTATTTTAAGAGGGTAGAATGTAACAACCTAGGTCCCTAATTCCAAATTTCCTGCTTAATTGGTTAGCGATTCTCTAATTTGATAATTGAACTATGTTTTGCTTGATGTTAATGTTGTGAGTTTGGTTAAATGTGATCTTAGTGGTGTAATTGTATGTTTGAATTTGAAATTGATTGGCTAAGTTAGGATTAGTGGTGACATGCCTGTGGCATGTGTAGGACACAATAGTGTATGCTAAACCTCCATGCCCATGATTTTATTAAACACAAAAAGTTATCTTAAGAGCAAATACACTCCCATGCCTTTTTCACGCTGTAGAAAATTTAAATTCAAAAATCTATAGTTTTTAACCTTAAAACCTATTCATGTATAAACACCTCTTAACCTTATTCAACCACCCACTGATAGCAACCATTCTCTGACCTTTCTACACCAAATTCTAAGGGATTCAATGGATTTTTTATCTTTTTCCTGAGGCGTTGACAAGGTAGAGGAGGTGCAAGTCTGTGAGCACTTGTGTCATCATTGTTACAAGCTAAGGACAATTAAGGTGAGTTTAATAATGGTATTTATTGCCCAAGTTCTTGTCATATTATCATCTCTTCGTACCCAATCATCCAATTATATCTGATTCACCATGATATCTTGAATTGGTAAGTATTTCTGCTTACACCTTACTTTCCTTCTTAATGATTACTATTAACCTTGCCATAATGGTGATGCATTATGAATATTTGAACCATAATTATTTTGTAAAAGCATTAGTCCCCTTCTAGTGTGGGGGTCACATTGGTCATGTGTACGTGTAAGCCCATGGGTAGGGTGAGCGTACCCAGACCTAGCTAGGAAGGGAGGTCCTAATAGTGGGGTATGCTCAACTTCGTAAGTTATTATATATGTGGGGTAAGTGAAGCTTAGGCTGCCACCCTGATCAATTTGAGACATATCGTCTCCTCTCTATACGACTTATGCTAAAGAATTGAATTGATTATTAAATATATTAATCCCATTTATCAATGAAATCGAATGCATGTTGAATACGCAGATTTGTACCAATGTTGTAAATTCATTTTGAATGGGAATCATAAACGTTTGCTTAACCCATTATTTTTGCTTAACCCATTATTTGATTTTGTACTTACTGCTATTATTGACTCATTGAGACTTATTCTCACCCTTTTTGTTTTTCTTTCTTCTTCTCAGGAGATTGTGCTAGCTGAGATAACCTCAAGAATTCTGTTCCTTCTCTTAAGGGTTGGAGTCACCATATGGATGAGAGCTCCATGGGTCTTCGAGTCCTATTCCATTAATTGGATTGTTTTCATTATGCATCATTTGGGTTGTTGGGTTTATTTTAAACTGTTTTGAAATGTTGGAAGTTTATTTATTTCGTTATGAGAATTGATAATAACTTGTGGATATTACTTTTGTAATTGGATATTAAGTTCATATTTATAAGTGGAACTTTGTTTACCTTTTTTCCATATTAAAAACCTTATAATTGGTTAGATGGGTTTTATAGGCTTAGGTAGCCTTATGCGATTCCCAAGTCCTAGGACTGTCACATACTTTTAGGCTAGGGGTGTGACAAGTTTGTCCCTATCTATTTTGGTATTGAGCTTTTCCAAGTTTATAGGTAATGCCCCCAAGCTTTCTAAAATGGTTTGCTTGAATTTAACTTTGACTTCATTCATCATGTGGTCCATCTCATATCTCACCATCTTCCTAATTGTGGCCTTCACTTCTTCCTACATAAGGTTCAACTTAGGCCTTAACATCCTTCTAATAGATTCATCCTTTTCAAAGTTAGACATCTTAGAGATGATTCCTAAATGGTTGCAATCACAAGGGATTAATTGTAATGAATGGCCTACTTCAATGTATGATGGATGAAATTGGTTAGTAAAAAATACATGCATATTCAATAGTTGACCTTCCAGCCTTATTCCTTCCACACATGTAGTTGAATATCTTTTCCTAAGTGTTTGGTTTTGGCCATTTCAACAACAAAGGAAAGAAAGGTCTGCCAAATGACTCTCACAATTTGATACAAAGCATGCATACACGCAACTTAAACAATGTGGATCATAATTTGCTTTGGGCTTATAAAACCATGGATTTCATGAAAGGAATCATGATACACACCATTCAAGGGTAGAGAAAAATTTTAGGGTTTAAGCCACCCTAAGGGAAGTTGCTAATGGTCATTACATGGCTTAGTCAGGTTTTGAAAGTTATGGCACTCACTAATGGTATCTCAAACAAACCTTCCGATAGGAATAATTGGTAAAAATAGTTGTGTAATACCTTTCCTAAAAGGTGCATAGCAGCAAATGACCTTATAATCATTTGTTTGTATACCTCGCATTAATAATATAATGCTTCAAAAATATTAGTTTGATCCAATGAAAGGGAAAAATGCAAATATGCAATGCAAAACACAAAAGGAAAAATATAGTAGTCTTATACTACAATCAACTTCAAAATCAACCATCTCCTTATATATTCCCTAGTAGAGTCACTACTTTGAATAATTTATTAGGCATTTCACTCAATTTTTAGTGTGACCTTGTCACTTTCACAATGTAGCCCATCATAAGTAAGGTCAAAACAAAGAGTCACCACTTAGATACATTCTAAGACACTGGTCCAAGTTCGATTCAAGGGTAGGAGATTCTAAGTAAGCCTAACCTTTGATAAATAAATACAAAGGTTGTCCTTATTTTGTGTTGATTTGTTTGGCATTGCTTTATAATTCTCTTTATGTTGAATTTATCAAAATCATTCTTGTACAAGATAATAATATAATCAAAATATGCATCAATATTAATCAATATATCAATACAATATTCATATTTAATCAAATCTCAATCAAATAAGAAGGATTTGCCAACATGGCAGCCCAAAAACCAAATAAAAATCAAAAAGAGAAGTTGAAATGAGATTTAAACCAAAAACCATAAGAAAAACAAGAGAAAAGGAAGGAATACTCCCAAAAGATAAGGTGAACTGCCTCTAGAAGGACTGAATTTGGTAATGAAAGTCCACTAAACTAGGGAAATGTTGCAGGAACAGAAATAAAATAAAAAAAGCAACAAAAAAAAAAGCTTCAAGCTATTTGGGATCCAACGATTGGCTTGGAGCCATTTAGGCCCAAATGACTCACTTCCTAGCCATTTGGTGTCGAACAGCTCCCCGACACTGCAATTTTGCATTTCTTCTTGAAAAACAAACCAAAAGACTTTAATTCTTGGGGTTAATTAAATCAATCATAATGTAACAACCCACACCTCCCTATAAATTTTTATGACAATTTGCTTGATTTAGAACTATTTAGGTTAAGTGTGTGCTTTTATGGGAATTTATGTTCTATGTGATTGATGAGCATGTGGCATGTTAAATTATTTTTTAATATGCATAATATGAGTTTTTATTGTGAAATAAATGATTTATATGAAGTACATTAGAATAAAATAAATTATTTTAAATAAAATGAATTTTCATGCATAAAGGAAATTTTTAAGTATAAAATGATTTTATGAGTATTTTAAAATAATTTTTAAATAAATGTTTTAGGAAAAATTTTAATGAAAATAATAAGAAAAATATTTTTATTTTAATTACCCATAATCAGCCCCTAATTTAAATAAAAAACCCAAATACCTAAAAGCCCACTACCCGAAAACCCTCCTAACCTAGCTCATTAAGGGTACTAGTGGAAATTGCCCAAAACCCTACATTTAAATATCAAAATTTCAGCCAGCCCTAATGTTCCAGCAGCCATCACTCTAATTTTCTGTATTCTGACAGAAAAATTCTCTCAAAATAATTTTCTCTACCGAAATTAAGAAAACACCTTTCAATTTTACGATTTCTTGACCGTAATCGTAAGTTTTTCTTCTCTTTCAATTCCTTAACTGATTTTTATGAAATAAATTATGAGAAAATTATTTTGAACTGGTTGTTTACTGATTTTTATATATTTAATTCAGTTTGTGTGTGTTTTTGAAAGAGAAATTTAATTCTCTACTGAAAACACAAATCTTTCCGCACAATTTCTCCAAAGGTGAATCCTGTAACTTAAAATTGAAATTTTTATGCATAAACACTACAAGGGAGGGGCAATTCCTGAATGAATGATTTCTAAACTAATTTCTAATGTGTTTTGATGAAAATTATTGGATTAAATCATATTTCTGCATATTACTAGAATGACAAAAAAATTTCAGAAAACAAAGAAATTCAAGGTTTTTATGCTAGAACTTAGAAGTTGGAAAATTCTATGATTTCTTGAACATAAGGTTTCTGATTTGTGTATGGGTGGACTCTAAACTGATATTTGTTTTTTTTGGATGAAAAAGGATGATTTAAATCATGTATTTGCATATTACTGTAATGAATGAAAAGCGCAAAAACTCATGATTTTCACCCTAAGCCTTAAAACTTGGAATTTTTTTGTATAAATATTATCTATGGCTGCTGAATCATATATGAAGAGATTCTAAACTGATATTTTCTGTGATTGAATGAAAAATAATGGTTTAAATCACATGTTTACATATTACTATAATGACCGAAAAATACTGAAAACAAGAAAACTCATGGTTTTGCATCCTAAAACCTAAAATTGGAATTTTCATGTACATAACACACCTATTGCTGCCAATTCATGTAGATTAATATTCTAAAATGATTTTTGTCATATTTACATGAAAAATCTTAGTTCAAACTATGTTTCTACATATTACTGTAATAGACAGAAAGTGCGAAAAGTAAGAAAAATTCAATTTTTCCTTTGATGATGCATTCGGCCTACTATGGAATTTTTATCCCAATGTCTATAATTTTTATGTGATATATTTTGATGATTATTGACATGTATGTATGTATGATAAATGATAAAATTACATATTAGTTGAAGGTATGACCCTAGACAAGCTTAAAGGCACTTTGGCATACTTAAGGTATCTTAACCTTATGTTGTGATTAGAATGTGAATGTGATTAGATAATATGCAAATAGGTTTTATGATGAATCAATAATGAATTAAGGGTCTTGAATTTATGAAGAGATTGATTGAAAGAATTGGTCATAAGAGATAAGCATCTATTGATAAATTGACATTTATGGAAGTGTTATGTGTGCTAAGATGATTGTTAAAGTGAATTGATATTAAGATAATGATATTGTGTTGACCTTAGAAAGATATAGACATAATGTGTTTTCATATGGGCTTATTAAGGTTAAGTGTGCAAGACTTTTAAAGTGAACATGTTATGTGCAAGTGATGAGGTGCACTTATATATGCAACTCTAAGTGTATGTGAATGTTATATGTGCATGGGATAGTTATGGGATAGGGCAGCATCATGATTAAATAAATACTAAGTATTGAATTAAATATCATGATAGAGTTTGAGGAGCTTTAGAGTTTCAAAAGGGCTACATGAAATAGGAGCGAAGGAACCACAAGGTGAATAAACACTATGTTCATGCTACCAGTGTGAGTAAACATTATATTCATTCTAAAAGTGTGAGTAACATTATAATATGTTACAAATATATGATATCATGTTATGTGAGCCCTTGAGATTCTTGAAATCCAAGTTCTTCCTATCTTAAAATATGATTAAATAATTTCTTTGTAAAGCTTGGGTTGCCAAAGGAAATTTGGTCCAAAACCATTTTGTTTATCCAATGATAATTCCTTGTGATTATTGCCTAACTTATATTCTTTTTGGAAATAAACTATCATTGTATCTTTGGCTAAAAAGTTAAATTGCCATTGTTATTATGATACATGTTATTGCTGCCTTAAATGTTATTGTTATATATGAATACCATTAGCTATAGCTATGGTACCTTTAACCCTTTTATGCAAAAGTCCTCGTGCCGATGTGGATAATCATTGAAACCTATGCACATGGTTTTAACCTGATGGATAGGGGTAGTGTATCCACCTCAGCTAGAAAGGGGCAATTCTAGCCATGGGGACTAATTAGCTTCACGCCCTCTATGTGATAGGAGTTGGAATTTGGTTTAAGGCCACCTCTCCTCTATGTGTTCAAGTGGTAGAGCAATAACCTCCACTCTCTATATGTTATAAGTGTGATTTCTACAAAACTTGTTAAATTGAACCCTTGCTAAATTGCAACCTGATTCATGAATTGCAAATCATGAACTATATGTATAAGCTATGAGTTTCCTTTTCAAAGGAATATGTGTTAATGTATGTGTTTTATAATTTACTCATTGAGATCATCTATCTCACTCCCTTTTCTTTTTTTTTTCCTTGTGTGGTTCCAGGTAAGTAGTATAAGGACGCAAGGTGATGGCTCAAGCATTCTACTTCACTTGGGGATTCCTTGTCAAGTCATTAGTAATACCATGTTATGAAATATTGTCATTAGATATTCTAAGAATATTTATTTTTGATGTTTATTTTGAGATGTTATTTATTAAGGTTTTTGAGCGAATTCATAATTATTTTCCTTATGGATTATATGTGAAGTGTCTAATTACTATTTTCTACAATTAAAGGTTTTTATATAATGTTATAAATGAGCTATTGTATAAGGTTTGGTACGATCCTAGGCATGATTTGTATATGTGTCAATGGGTTCTATGGGCGTGGGTGACCTTATGTCCCCTATGTTTTAAGACCGTCATATCTCAAAAGTTAGGATGTGACACATAAATAGAATGATGAATAAAAAAAAACAATAAATAAAGGAATAGAACTAGTTTTCACGTATCAAATCCCAAAAAACTAAGAATTACCAGTAAAGCTCTAGCTTACATCAAATCTTCCAAAACTCATTATATTTTACCATATTCCATATAAAATTGATTTAATTCATTCAAAAATATATTTTTAATTAAAAAAACCTTGTTTAAACTAAGAATTAAGCTAAGAATACAAAATAACCATTAAAAGCCAATTTTATAATAAAAACTTTATTTTCATGCCATAAACTCAAACAAGATAATAAAACATATAGCAAATCATATAAACAAGAGTTAAATATCATCATAATCATGGATTAATAACAAAAAATATGGAATCGAGCTTTAAAACCAAAGGAGCCATATCAAGCAATATGAGCTCAGTCTAGTGTAAATATGGCAAAGCACATCTTTATTATTAAAAAGGAGATGAAATTGATTAAAAACACATGGTAAATATGAAATTTATCTAAATTGGACCCCTCAAGGTACGCACCTGTGATTTGATGGATTGCAAAGCGAGAGTATTAACCCTAAAAAATATAAAATAGAAAAATTAATCTCTCTTAGTTATGCAATTAAGAGCTATTAACTTTCTCAAAGATGTTTCCCAATATGAAATTTATTATTAATTCTTTGGTTAATCTTCTTCCTTTGCCTTTCAATCTTATATTTCAAAACTGAATCCAAAAGCTCTCCAAAATCACATGCTTTCTAAAGTTGATTCCCTTTTCCTATTCTAAAAATCATCTACTTATATTTTTCCAACTAAATACGAGTTGAAACCCTAATCCTAAAGTTTTCTTTTTAAGATTTATGAAAAGAAGATCTTTTTGGAACTTATCCTCTAATCGGATGATTTTCTCTTAAATAGTTGAATAATTGAACTAGAAAACAAATAAAAAGGCTGAGGTGGGCCTGTCGTAGAAGAAAATGGGGCTAGAAATTGAAATAAAATGCAAAAAAGGTCCAAGGAGTGGGTGCCTTTGTGGCCATTTTAGGGCCCACAGGCTTCTCTGGGAGTTGTTTGGCCCCAAAGATTAGTGCATGTTGGATTTATGATCTTTTCTGGTCTTTCTATAATTGCATACGTCCCAAGTCTATCTACCTCTTGTTTTTCTATTTTTCACATTTATCAACTTTTTTATATATTTAAATTAATTTCAAAAAGTTTTATTGAGCAACATTTTGCTAAGTAATCCATTCTAGATAGCTATCATCATAAAGGTTTAAGAGGATCAAAATTCAATGCTTACAATAGGTAAGCAATCAATCTATATTTCTTGAAAAAATTCAAAGAGAAGCACTCATCCACACAATCGCCTCCCTAAGTGCCGCAACTTCCATTTCTTCCAATTAAGCAAAGTAAGAAAGTGGTACCGACATAGCAATTATAACCTACTCAAATAGTTCATGATTAGCGCTCTAATAGCTCTTTCTTTGCAAACATTAAAACAAGCCACCATCAACATTCATTTTAATCATACCATCAAGTGTCCTTATCCATCTATCATTGCAATTTTCCCTACTATAAATGCATTCCCACCATGTATGTCACCTCCCTCACCTAGGCTTGATGGAACTCAAACAAATTTGCCATTGCCTTAGTCGCTATCATCTATGGATCAATGGATAAATTCTCCCACACTTTCTAATTATGGCTCCACCATATATGATCTAAATAGCAGCAAAATTAGCTTGTTAATCTTTATCTAAGAGCCCAAAAACTTGCTCAACCCATTGTACAATCGTATCGTACAACACCAATTTAACAAAACTATTTAAGGAAGAATATAACTAATATCAAGTTGTCAAAATAGCCAACATCAAGTTGCCCTATAATATATTCTAAAAACATGCAAGCTTGATTCAAAATCCTCATCACAAAGAGGACAAGTTAGGTCTACACTTATACTTTTATAAGCAAATTGTCACGGTCTGACTTTAAAGGCATAAGAGCAACATTAGGGTACAAAAAAGTTTAAGGCCTCCAAAACCCATAGTCAAACTAACTAGACTAACAACAGAGAATCTGATAAAGTCTAAATACAAAAGCTCATCAATCAAGGACTAAGGCCCACTGCTAACAAAATCTTTACATCGTATCATAAACATACCATCCATAACAATCTTTAATAATATCATTCATAAGTACCTGTTAGCAAAGCATCTCATATCCACAACTTAGATAAACAGATAATAAATCCAAATATATCAACAGACTACAAGACATACTATTATAATTGCAAATTCTAAAATAATATAATAAACAACATATGAGTTCAAATAAATTCCACTGTCAGATAAGAAGACAAGGAAACTCAATACTAACCATAACTTTTATGCCCAACCCGTAGCTTGAAAAAGTAAGGAGACAGGAGTGAGCATCTCAATTCAGTGAATGATACCAACTAATAAACATACCTGGTGCTCTAATTTCAACTAAGATGTAATGCTTATGCAATATGCCACCCAAACAAACAAATCATGTAATCACATAAGGATGGGAACTAGTCTATAAAAACCCCACTAAACCTCAATCTAGGGTGCCGATTCCCTTTTTTGGCTCTCTTATTCCAATTACTATCTCTTAAATCCAACATATAGGCCCTAGGTTGTCCGTGACCTATGCCACTCAGCACCTACCCAACTGGCAGCAGCGAGGCAATGAGAAGGCCTCCAGCCATCATACACTAGTCATAGTTCATCTTACATAACCATCATGATCAAATTCACATTCCTAAGTGGCACTGTGTCATTCCAATCTCAGCCAACAACCATAATTAATAGACACAAAATTATAATGCAGATTACGTATATAAATGCTTAATATAAGATCATTATACAATGCATAATTATACTTATATAAATGCATATAGTAATGCAAAAGCATGAAAATAGGAAAATATATTACACAGTGTTACTCATAGTACAAGAAGCAGAACAAAGGTAAATCACTAACCCGAACCCAAAGCTGCAGAGGAGGGTCCCGGGCGATCTAGAAAATAAAATATCATAGGATTATTAAGCAAGAATTATAATGATCAAAGAATTGACTCATCCTAATTTACAAAGAAATTTACCAAAAATCCAGTAGAGTTTCTCCTAGAATATACCTAATCCCCCTAAAAGACAGACAATAGATGCAACAAAAACATCTAATATCTCCTGGGCTTCCATAATCAACTCGCAACAATAATCATCAATATAGAATATAGAATATAAAATTTACAATTCTACCTTAATTATTAGAAACTAACTTTATGTTTTGATAATCCCAAAATAATAAAATAATTTAATTATTTTTAATTAATTATCTAAACTCATAATTAATTCAATCATGCCAAATTAATCAATTCAATCGTCAAATTAAATATCAAGAATTAATTCAAAACTGTCGATACCGCTCATCGAAAAAGTAGTCGAAAAATATCAACGGTGACAGTTACCGGTGAAATTAGTGTTAATGGACTTGAATTGGAGTGAGGAATCTAGAAATATGCTCCACTCTTCCTCACTCACTGGAGGTTGCTGGAAAACAGCGTCTGCAGCTAAGTTAATCGCCAGATTCTAATCAAACAAAAATGTAACAACCCACACCCACCCTAGAAATTTTCGTGATAAATTGTTTGACTTAGAACTAATAAGGTTAAGTGTGTGCTTGTGTGAAAATTTGTAATCTAAGTGATTGATGAGTATGCGGCATATTAAATTAATTTTAATATGCATAATATGTGTTGCTAATGTGAAATAAATGATTTACATGAAGTGCATTTACATAAAAGAATTTATTTTAAATAAAATGAATTTTCATGCATAAGACAATTTTTAAGCATAAAATAATTTTATGGGTATTTTTAAAATATTTTTAAGTAAATATTTTTGAGGAAAATGTTCCAAAATTAATAAGAAAAATATTCTTTTTATTTTAAATCTCATTCAGCCAAAAATTTAAAGGAAAAGCCCAAATACTCAAAAGCCCACTACACAAAAATTCTCCTAACCTAATTCATTAAGGGTATTAGTGGAAATTTCATCCAAACCCTAATATTTATTCTAAATTTCAGCCAAACAAGGGTTTCCAGCATCCATTCTCTTATTCTTTCTGTATTTTGGCAAAAAATCCTCTCAAAATATTTCTCTCTACCAAAATATTGAAAACACCTTTCCGTTTCGCGATTTCGTGACCGTAATCGTAAGTTTTTATTCTTTTTCAATTTCTAAATTGATTTCTATGAAATAAATTATGGGAAAATTATTTTGAACTATTTGATTACTGATTTCTACATATTCAATTCTATTTGAGTGAATTTTTGGGAGAGAAAATTTATTTTCTACCAAAGACACGATTCTTTCTGCAAGATTTCTCCAAAGGTAAATTCTATAACTTAAAATCACAATTTTTATGCATAAACATCATTGGGGGGGGGGGGGGGGGGGGGGGGGGGGGGGGGCGGTGGGCAATTTGTGCATGGTTGTATTCTAAACTGATTTTTGATTTGTTTTGATGAAAAATATTGGATTAAATAATATTTCTGCATATTTCTGCGATGACCGAAAAGCTTTGAAAAACAAAAGAATTCAAGGTTTTCGTGTTAGAACTTGAAAGTTAGAAAATTTTATTATTTCATGAATATATGGCTGCTGATTGGTATGAATAAGTATTCTAATATGATATTTGTTTTGTTTAGATGAAAAATAATGATTTGAATCATGTGTCTGTTTATCGCTAAAATGAACGAACGGAAACTCATGATTTTTCACCTAAGCCTTTGAACTAGAAATTTTTGTATAAACCCTACCTATGGCTGCCAATTGTTGCGTGATTTTTGCAAGTGTACAGGTCGTGCTAAGTAATAGTGTGTGAATAAAGTGTCGAATCCACAGGGAAGGGTTGACAAGTACTAATTTTATGATTACTCTATTATTTAGAAAATCAATTATGAGAATTCGTATTTTAAACTAAAGTAAAATTCAAGTAAATAAATGATGAAAATATGAAATAAGATTAAAGGCCTAGGATTTAGAATTCATCAATTGATTGCCTATGATTACTTTATATTTTTTAGATTGGATTATTTTTGCTGGAATTAATAATTAGATTTCCCTAAATTATATGATGTTCTCTCTCAAGATACAACATGTGTGCTCATATTAATCTTATGTCTACTCTTCTGATCATGAGTAATTAATACAAACCCATTAAGTTTTATGGAAATCCTTTTAACAATCACAAAGGAGTATTCTTATCTCTAAGCAATATATTCCCTAGGTCAATTATCCTAATGAACTAATATTATGCTTTCACTCTTGCTACTTCACACAATATCTTAAATCATGCAATTAATGGCCAGTTAATTACAAGCATTAAGTTCTAAGATAAAAGATTAATTCCAACAATCAAATCCAATCAATTAAATATAAATAATCATATGCAAATTAAAAGATTACATCTATATCCTAGAGAATAAAATTAGCTATTCATAATTAAAAGAGAAGAAACAATTAAATTAACAATAAAAATAATAAACATAATAATAACTTATAATTAAATTCAAGATAGAGTTTAGAGAGAACTTGTTTTGGGATACAATCTTTGATGAACTCAAGCTTCCAAAAATTCCTCCTCTTGATGAAAATAAAAATAAAACAAATCTACTCTAAGAAAACATATGAAAATCTCTCTACATATTTTTTATGGATTTTCTTTGATCTCATTTCCCTTTGCCAAGCATGGTATTTATAGACATGTTTGGTGGAAGAATTCAAGTTCCATTAAAATTCTTACATCAAAAATTCAACATTGATGGTTAGATTGGCCACCAACCATTAAATTCCTTCATCAATATTCAAAAATAGTTAGGTTGGCTACCAACCATTGAATTTTGGCCACCAACCATTGAATTTATTTCTCATAGATTGAAAACTTGAATCATTGCTTGCATCATTATTTTTACTGCATCATTTTGATCTGCAAAAATAAAATAAAAATACTTAAAATATGTTATAATTTATTTATAAATTGTAGAACTATTTATTTCTAAAAATAAGTAATAATATTATTGCATTCTCGAGAATTGAGCTAAAATTTAAGTTTAAACAATTAAACTAACTCTAAAAATATAGAGTTATCACCAATTAATGAAGGGATTGTGTTCTAAACTGATATTTTCTATGATTGAATGAAAAATAATGGTTTAATTAACCCGTTTACATATTTCTGAAATGACCGGAAAATAACGAAAACAAGGAAACCTATGGTTTTGTGCTCTATGATTCAAAAGTTGAATTTTTATATATTAATAACACCAATAGTGGCTGATTCCTATGAATTTATATTCTAAAATGATTTTTGTTATGTTTACATGAAAAATCTTGTTTCAAACCATGTTTTTACATATTTCTGAAATAGACGGAAAGTACGGAAAAAATAAGAATTTGGTTTTTACCTTGATGATGCATTCGGCCTATATAAACATTTTTTTCACAATTTTTATAAATTTTATGTGATGTATTTTGATGATTTTTGACATGTATGTATGTATAATAAATGATAAAATTGCATGTTAGTTGAAGGTATGATCCTAGATAAGCTTAAATGCATTTTGGTATACTTAAGGTATCTTAACCTTATATTATGATTAGAATGTAAATGTGGTTGTGGAATTTGGAACTAGAGGTTAAGATGACTTGATGATGATCATATGGTTATGAGTTAATGAAGTGAAAGAGATCATAAGAGTTAAGCATGACGCTTGAAAGGTTAATTGTTAAGTTGACATGTATGGAAGTGTAAAGTGAACTAAGATAATTATTAAAGTAAATTGATATTGAGGTAATAATATTGTAATGACCTTAGAAAGGTATTAATGTGATTGCAATGTGTTTTCATGTGAGCCTAAAAGGCCTAAGTGTGCAAGACTTTCAAAGTCAACGTGCTATGTGCAAGTGATGAGTACACCTATATGTGAACTCTAATGTGTATGCTATATATGCATGGGTAGTTATGGGATAGGAGCATCATGAGTAAATAAATACTAAGTATTAAATCAAATATTATGTTAGAGTTGAGGAGCTTTAGAAGTGTAAAAGGGACTACGTGTACTAGGAGCAAAGGAACCCCAAGGTGAGTAAACACTATGTTCATGCTATCAGCGTGAGTAAACATCATATTCATTCTTCAAATGTGGGCAAATGCCATATTCATGCTATAAATATGAACAACATCATGTTGTGATATAAGAAAGTGATATATTGTTATGTGAGCCTTTGTAATCATTGAAACCCAAGTTCTTTCTATTCTAAATATTGTTATATGATTTCTTTATCAAGCTTGGGTTGCCAAAGGACATTTGGTCCAAAACTAGTTTGTTTATCCAATGAGAACTTCTTGTGATTAACACCCTAACTTATATTCTTTCTGGAACTGCACTATCATTGTATCATTGTTTGAAAGCTAAACCAATATTGTTATTGAAATATGTGTTACTGTTGCCTTATGTGATATTGCTAATTGTGTTTATCAATAGCTCTAGCTATGGTACCTTTCACCCTTTATGCAGAATCCTCGTGCCAATGCGGGTAATCATCGGAACCTGTGCATATGGTCTTAACCCGATGGATAGGGGTAGTGTATCCACCTCAGCTAGAAGGGCGATTCTAGCTGTGGGGCCTTATCAGCTTCACGCTTTCTATGTGATAGGAGTTGGAATTTGGTATAAGGCCACCTCTCCTCTATGTGTTCGAGTGATAGAGCAATAGCCTTCACTCACTATGTGTTATAAGTGTGATTTCTGCAAACTTGCCAAATTGAACCCTTGCTAAATTGCAACCTGATTCATGAATTATAAATCATAAACTATGTGTATAAGCTATGTGTTTCCTTTCAAGGGAATATGTGATAATGTATGTGCCTTTTCGTTTACTCATTGAGATCATCTATCTCACCCCTTTTTCCTTGTGTGGTTCCTGGTGAGCAAATATGAGGAGGCAAGGTGATGGCTCAAGCATTCTACTTCGCTTGGGGAATTCCTTGTCCAAGTTATCAATAATACTATTTTTATGAAGTCTTGTCATTAGATGCTCCGGGGATGTTGATTGATACTTATTGAGATATATTATTTTCCTTATGGATTTTATATGTAATGATTTATTTTAAGTCTTCCGCAATTTATGGTATTCATCTAAATGTTTTAAATGAGTTAATGTAAGAGGTTTGGTAAGATCCTAGGCATGATTTGTTTATATGTAAGTGGGTTCTACGGGTGTGGGTGACCTTATGTCTCCCCATGTTCTAAAACCGTCATATCTCTAAGGTTGGGATGTGACAAAAAATCAATATAAAATTAACAAATGATATACCAAATTTAGGCTCAGGAGAAGAGGAGTTCAACAATACCATAATCAATGTGAACGAAGGTCGAAATTGTCCAGAAATGAGCTTGGAAGATTTCTAGCCAGTGAGTGATCAAACGGTGGATCTAACGATGTACAGTGATGAAATTATACTAGGAACTTCATCGGTAATTGGCTTCCCATTGGTCTAGTGTGTGTGGCACTCCAGTGGTCGAACGACAATGAAAAATGGCCAAAAACTTCTCTCTTGCTTTCTCTTTCTCTCTTCGCTTCTACTCCTAAGAACACATTAGAACCAATCAGCCCAAGAACACATTAGAACCAATCAGACCTGTCCCCATCTATATAATAATAATAATAATAATAATAATAATAATAATAACTAAAAACAAAATTTAATTTAATTTAATTTAATTAAAATTCATAAAATTCTAGAATAATATTTAATCTAATAAATATATCCAAAAATAATAATTTAAAATTTTAGAAAATCTTGGGATATTACACAAATTACCGTTTACTAGGACAAAAACATAACACAGTCTCCACAAGAAAACCAACTAATGACTCAATGCATTAATATCCCAAATATCATGTCAACTACTACTTTTCCCATTGCTAGATGCAATTCCTTGCGAATGAGCTGTCATTGTAAATTTATAGCCCGATCTCATAGAGTACCACCCATCTTTGGTATAGAACTTTCCCAACTTGTCCACCATAAAACTCGAGCTTAACGAAATTGCAAGAATCAATTCCAATTCCCTTTCACAAAAATTATTTCTAATAACATCCATATTCCGAGAACCATTATGAATTAAATTTGACACCAAATTCAAAGTTGTGTTCATATGTTTCACTGTAACATGTCTAAAAGACATCAACATAGGCAACCATGGTGCCTCCCGAATTAGGACTTGCAAACCATCCTCTGTACGCCAAATAATACCCTTAGTTAATAAATTTACAGTTGCAACAAGACTCCTACAACTATAGCTCACATTAGACCCACAAGTTGCTTGCAACATACAAATATCTAAGTAATATTTAGCTTTCAAAATTTTAGCCGTTAGTAAATCTTCATATGTAATTAGGCACTAACATTGCTTTGTAAGCATGGCCAAGTTAAACTCTCATAACCAACAAAACCCCAATCCTCTCTCCTCTTTTGGATGACACAATCTATTCAAGCAGCCCATTGAACACATTTTCCATTAGAGTATGTGTCTCCACATCAAAAGGAATTGATAATTCATTGGAGCTCCTCCACAATAGACACTAAAATCTAGAATACATTCATAGTGTATGCTAGAAGAGCTTAGGCTACTGCTCTAATCATAACACCCCTTCCCCCTATAGAAAGAGTTCACCTTTCCAAGAAGCAAGTTTCCTTTGAAAATGTTCTTGAAATATTGAATGTATCCCTCTTGGACCTTCCAATAATAGATGGAAGCCCTAAGTAAGATCCCATTGAAATTGAAGTATCAATCCTTATATAGTTGAAACCCTTCTCTTCGGGTCCTAAAACTGATGAAGCAAAAAAAGTACTTATCTTGTCTGTATTCACCAACTAACCTGAAGTCTCTTCATACAAAAGAAGCAACTACTCAAGCTCATTAGCTTTTTCTCCTAGATGCCTTATTAAGCACCAAACTATCTTCAACAAAAAACAAATGAGTTATAGGAGCATTATAAGCCATTCTAAAACCATGAATTTGTTCCCAGAGTATGGCAACAAATAACAAGCTTGAAAGAGCTTCATCACAGAATAAATAACAAGTCCCTTTGATAAAACCCTAGTTTTAGAAAGTACTTCGCCCACAGTCTCACCAGTAATAGTAACTGAATAAGTGATTGAGGATATACACTTTAGAACTAGATCAACTCAACCATCAGAAAAAAACCCAATTGTCAAAGTACTTTGCTAATAAAACCCCATTCCAATATGTCATAAGCTTGTGATATATCTAGCTTCCTTGCTACCATACCACTACTCGCATGACAATTCTAAAGAGAGTGGAAAGCTTCAACACTAAGCAAAATATTGTCAGTAATTAACTTACCTAAGACAAAAGAACTTTGCTCATCAGATGCTAAGTCAGGCAAGATGCCTTTCTTGCGGTTGACAATGACCTTGGAAACAAGTTTATATGATCATCTTGATAGGATGGAGCTCCTTCATGGTATTTTGGTGAATTCACCTTGGGAATAAGCACTATAAGTGTGTGATTAAACCTAGGCGAGAATGGATATTTTAAATGGGGATTTCATTAAAACCTTAATCAGGAACATCTCTCATCTCATCCAAATGAGATCAAAAGTCATTAAACTTTGCATTTATTTTCTTATTTGAACACTAAAAATTGATTTGATGCAAATAAATAACTAAACTTTAATTTTTATCACAATAGGATATTATTTTGAATTTTTCAAAAATAAACTCACCAAAATAATTATGTAACATTCTAGAATACCAATTTTGGTTTATGTAAGCATATACATAAAAAAACATAGTTTCTTTTCTTGTTGATAAATCGATAGTGGATACCGCTACTACTCAAACCAAATAGATGGAGAAGTTGAATTTTTATGCATATATGAAATCCATATATATTGACTAAAACTTAAAATGCCCAATTAAATAGTCATGTCATTATTCCGATGGATTTATTGCTGAAAAATTCAAATTTATATCCTATTCAATAAAAATTAAAATTTATTAAATCAATTTTTTTTAACAAATTAGAAATAAACGCAAGATTTACTGACTTTTAGCGTCATTTACCCCTCTCTTCTCTCTCTCTCTCTCTCTCTCTTTAACTGTAGAACAATAACATTAGGCCACATCAGCTGATCATTTGATTTTATGAAGAAAATTGCTTTATATTTCTAGCTCAAACTAGTTATGTGTACAAATTTATCCTCAAAGTATTACTTTACTTGCTATAATTATTAATAAACAATGTACTTTACATTTTTACAAGCCTCAGCACAATATCATCAAATTTTCTCCTCTCTTTAATCCTCCATTGACAGCTGCATCATTTTCTTTTCAAGTTTATTTCATCTCGTTTAAGCTGCCGGATTCTCTGCCTTAATCTTCGTCGATGGTCATGTATCTTCCAAAGGCCATGTCCTAATACAACGGCTGAGTATATGCCATGTGTAATCATAGGGGCAAGAATATTATTTGTCTGTTGATTTTGTTAAATTATAATGAAACAAGAAATCTGTTTAGTCCGAGTTTCCTGAAATTAAATTGCTAATAAAACCAATAAAATGGTTTCAAAAGGTTACCTGGATCCATTCAAAACCGAGATAAAGAGCCAAAAGTCCTTCGAGGAGGGGGAGAGTAGATCTTTTTCATTTGCCTTCTCTCATACCATGCTGCAGTGTTAATGACAAGGATGAAAAGATTAAATTCCAATTTTACCATCAAATACAATTATAGGGTGAAGATCAATAATATTCAACAATTCTGTATATTGTTTTGACTTTTAGAGTCCACAGCTCCTCAAAGTTTAAATTTCGAAATATTTTGCCACTAGGAAAAAAAATATAAGTCAATGGAGATGTAAGAAAATGAACAGTCTATCAAGTCCTTGGAAGTATCCTGGTGATAATAAGCTCATATTGCAACTTAAAAGATTTGATTGTGATCATGCTAAATGGACTTGACACCAAAATAGTCTTCAAAACTAAAGGAGCATGAAGAGAGAAAAAAAAAAAGGCAGTCAGTTTATTAATCCATCCATTTAAAAAAATAAAAAATAAAAGTGTAAAAACAACTAAAAGGTTCATCATGTTCTGCATGTAAAAGAAAGAAATATGACTTACCAAAAGAAGAAAAAAGAAAAAGAAAAATATTTAACATAATAAGGATTATCAATTTATACAAAATGATAGGGGATTGTAAGAAAATGACCTGCAAAGAGCTTTTTCAGATCTTCACGACCAGATCGAGATTGTAAAACTGGTGCAACTACATAAGTAGGATCTGAAAGAAACACAACTCACGAATCAAATGTGACACACATTAACAAATATATTTCTAAAATAATATCGAGGAATATCAACCTTTTGGCGAGGCAGCAACATAATAAAGAGAACCTGTAAGAGCAGCTGTCAATACTGCTGCAAATGCCTGAGCAAATGGAACAAATGGAGGCAGCACACCAGCCTATAATTTGTTGAAACACATCCAAGCTTAGTTGCAAGATAAGCTTCAGTGCTAAATACAGGACGCGTGTATGATAGAATAAAACTGCATACCAGAGATGCCATTCCTCGAGCATCTGTCCACCAATTTGGTGCCTCTTAGAAATATATCAGCCAATGCTCCCTATAAAGTCAGGAATTTAAAAAAAAAAATAAAAAAAAATAAAAAAAGAGTGATAATGCATATTTTCACTAGATAATTTATCACTAATTGCTATCACCACTAATATTATTATTGCTTTTACTGCTGTTACATTCAAGTCCTCCAATAGACAAAGTCCTTAAAAAAATTTTGAAAACTTGCATCCTATTGAGAACTTTGGAATGAATGCTTCTAATAGATACATAGCCAATGCAACAAAAGACTCTACTAGATAGACAAAATCAGACATGAAAGAATGATGCTGCTGCCACTAGCATAGTAAGTTAGTAGAACATCATTTCAAGAGTGTCTTGCAATCAAATCCTGCTCATTTTTGGAGTAGAAGGATTAGAAGATACTCATTCTTTAACCCTACCATGGACTGCATAAAAAGGGGAAGAGAATGATGTCATCAAATACAACAAGATTTTTGCCTTGGATTTCCTAGATAAACAAAATACAGGATTCCAATGATAGTAACGACTTAAGTAAGGCATCTGAAAATCTCATACCAAGTTAAAATTGTGTGATTACAGATGTACTTAAGTTTTTTTAGAACCTCAATGAAAAACTGAAACCAACAGAAGACCATGGGAAGTTTCGTTATTTATACACACATTGAAACTGAAATACAACTTATTTGTTCAAGTTCATCAATATATCATGCACAATGTCGTGACTCATCAACCAAATCAAACATAAACTATGAGAGATTATGAATAAATTAATCAAATATAAGACATAACTGGCAACCCCTAATCTAAAACAATGACCATGGCAGTGAGTAGTCCATTAACTTACTAAAAAAAGTTATGCAATATCGACATTAATATATCAAATTACTCTTCTTGAAGAGTAAAAAAGTATACCTGAACAGAAGCTCGGTAGAAAAGCTCCTCTCCAACAGAACTTGCAAGGACA
>CANTUT010000558.1:7500-10000 GCA_947687605.1 Reutealis trisperma
TACTTTTCAGGAAGCTCCTCCAAATACCTATCCAACTCTCCTTTAGCTGCCACACATTGCTCAGCCACATTTTGTAAAAAATAATCATCCATATCTTCATCCATCATCTCATCACATATACCACCAACTTGTGACTGATTTAAAGAGCCTATATTTGCTTGCTCATCTAATGTTTTATACTCATCCATCAATTCATTCATAGCTTTTGTGACCCTATCGAACAATTCAGTTGCTTCTTGTTCACCATAGTGGACATTGTATTTCACCCTTAAATAATTTATTTTGTATCTAGGATCCAACACCATCGCTAAAAAACCCATCACATTCATCTTATTAAGAGATCCCCAATACTTGTCAAATTTGGCTCTCATTAAGTTGCCCATATATGCTAAGGTGCTATCACTACTATTTTGACAAGTTTCCAAATCTTTCAAAATGCGCACAATCTCGGGAAAATAAAAATTAGAAGTGGAGTACAATGAACCGGACAATTTGCAAGTGATATCATAAAATCTTTTAAGAAACTTGGTTTGAATCTTAGCATTACTCCAATCAATCTCATTAGGTATATCATCTCCAAAGTCAATTATATGTTTCTCATCCATGTCCTCTAGTTTGTCAAAGGCTTTTTCATATTTCAAAGCCACTTCTAACATTGTATAAGTAGAATTCCACCTAGTTGGGCAATCTAATTGCAATGATGATGTATAATTGATATTTGCATTCTCACAAGCTTTCTTAAATAAATCCATCCTTTGGGGGCTGCTCCTAATGTATTTGATAACATCCTTAATTCTTTTTATAGAATTTTCAACAATTTGAATGCCATCCTTCACAATTAACTGAAGAATGTGAGCACAACACCTCATGTGAAAAGCCTCCCTACCTAAAACTAAAGCATTTCTCTTTATCAACTTTTTTTTCAATTGTTGAATAGCAGTGTCATTAGATGAAGCATTATCAACAGTTATACACATCACTTTTTTCAAACCCCACTCTTCTATGCAAAAATCAATGGCATTCCCTATATTAATCCCTCTATGACTCGTAATGACACAAAAATTAAGAATTCTCTGTTGTATGTTCCAATCATTATCAATAAAGTGAGCAGTTAGTGAGCAGTTAAACACAAATAAGTTATTTTTGGATACTTGTCTAAGTGTCAGTAGTTAAAGAAACCCTCTGACACTCAGAAGCAAGCAAGGAATACAATTTCTTTTTTTCTTCAATAAATAAAGAGTAGCAATTTCTAGCAATAGTGAATCTAAAAGGGACTTGAAATTGAGGAATACCAACTTCTAAAAATTCCCTAAAACCTTCTTTCTCAACAAACCTAAAAGGAAGTTCATCCTTAATAATCATTCTTACTAAAGCTTTCCTACACTCTTCTTGATCAAACTTCCAAGAACTCAACTTAGCACCTTCAGAATTAGTGTTTTTTTGAAAATTTAAAATTGCTTGTGATTTATCTTTCCCCATATATGCTTTAGCTAATTCCTTTTTCTGAGGAAATTTTTTGCAGGTCTCCCTTAAATGCTTCCACAATCTGGAAGTACCTAATTCACTCTTTCCCTGATAATCTCTATGACACCATACACATACAACCCTCCCAATCTCTTTCCCTTCAGAATCTACAACTTTTTCAAAATGATCCCATACCCCAGACCTAGTTTTTTTATTAGTTTTACAAGTAATACCTTCAGTTGAAGTTGCCTGAGAAGAGGAGACTGGAGTAGAAGAAGGGGCAGCTGGTTGTGGTGGCATTGTAGAGGAACCAATTGTTTGGGAAGGAGGATTCCCAATCATTTTATCACCTACAGATACTGGTGGCATCAGAGCTTCGAACAAGTCATCGCTCATGTCAACGCTGACATCTTGATGTGCTTTCCTTTTACTGTTAGATGAAACTCTAGTGCTACTTTTCTTCATTTCTGAACTCTTCTTCGTTTCTGAACTCTTCTTCATTTCTGAACTCAAATCTATAAAACAAAGTAAAAACTACAAATTAATAAAATTATCTTTTAAACCAACCTAAAAAATAATTGTGAAATGTCATCTCATAAACCAACAGGTATCAAAAAATTGAAAAAAAAATCAAAATAAAAATTGAAATAGAAAATGTGAGAGTAATCAACATAATTTAAGGAAGGGAGCTTACTTGAGGAACTTGAAGAAGGTATCAACTAGTCCAGGTCCTGCTAATCCCAAACAAGTAAGGTCACTAGAAGGAGCTGAGACAACAACAAAACCAATGAGGATTGGTAGTCAAAACAAAAATAAAAAATTAAAGCAAAAAATAAATCAATCAAAGATGAAACAAAAATCAAATTAGTAACACAAATATCAAAACAAAAATCAAAACCAAGTGGACGAGATACTTTACAATTCCTCTTGCTGGAACAAAATCTAAGAACTCACCTCAAAACACAACAGATGCACAACAGAAGAAGATCAAGCAGCAGGGTCAAAGAGGAATCAAGCAGCAGGAGGAATCGAGCAG